>PVIW01013327.1:0-27861 GCA_004026585.1 Noctilio leporinus
AAAGAAGGGGAGCAGCTTAGACAAGAACCTAGTATAAAGGAACCATGGACATGGACAACAGGTGGGATTGACTTTGAGGGGAATGGGTGGGTGGGGAGGGGGACAGAGGGGAGCAAAAAGGGGATGGATGTAATACGACAACAATAAAGTTAAAAAAAAAAAGAAGTCACAAAAAAAAATCCAAAAAAAAAAAAAAAATTAGTTGAATTTTCTGACCACAAACACAGTGTATGTCTATCTCTTCTGTTACTCATGTTCTATGAACCACATTTTATATCTTGCAGTGAACAGATCTTGTGCATTATATCCAATTTTACATGTATCCTAGGTGTTTTCTGTTAGTTTTTATATCATCATTTTTTCCTTTCCAATTTTATTTTTTGTTCCTTGCAGTTTGTATACTGAGTTTGACTATATAAATTTTTAAGATTTTTAAAGAATTTCTGTGTAAATCATTTCATGTCTGAATAGAAAAATGAGCCTTTTCTCTGCATGCTTTGTTGGGCTTGTGGAGCATGTTTGGGGTGGCGATGCAGCCACATCTAGATGATGACATCTCTCACAGCACCATCCCTAGCCACGGCCCCTGTTGAGACTCCAAAACTGCGTGTGGAGTCTCTGGTCACAACTTGGGGCAGATCTTCATTCCCACACTGCATGGGAACAGGCAGGTTTCACTGCCTCCGTCAGAATCTTTGGCCCTCTTTTCCACCCTGTCAGCTCTTCTCAGAACCCATTATAGGTTATGTTTTCAGAAGGAAGATGGCCAGGCATTTGGTAGCTTGGAGGGTCTGGTTTGTCAGAGCAATGCCACATTGTCCCAGCAGGACCCTGCTCTGCAAGTGACCCTGAATCTCCTTTTGGGTTCTGAATAAACAGCAAAAGAAAACATGGTGGCTGGGGATGAATAGCTCATGTGGGACAGTGTCTCTTCTTTCTGGGTCATAGTCAGATCTTAAAGAGAATCAGGAAAAAACTGATAAAGGTCTGGATGAAGGCATTGTGTCTGCCACTAAGAAACACTTCTTTTTGCCCTGCTGGTGACCACCCTGAGACCAGCCTCCTGCTCTCAATGTATCCTGCACACAGCAGGTAGTGTGGTGATGATCTCAGTCAGTCACTAGTATTAACATGAGTGATCACATTCCCACCCACTGTCAGAACCTTCTTCCTGTTGGGTCTGTGGGGTGGCTAGTGAAGGACTCCATGCTGTGATGCTGCATGTTTCCTTCCATTGTTCCGTTGGGGATGGTTCAGGTGTGCAGAGACCCCACAGATGTTCTGATGGGTGCTCCATTGAGAACACACCAGTGCCTGAGGGGAACTGGCCCAGCCATGGGCTCCACAGGACATGCTTCTCTATCATCCTATAGGTGTCACCCTCAACCCATGGACTTAAGGAGCCCAGGAGACTGCCAACCTTTGATCTCCTAGGCGTCAGCTCAGCTTTGCCCAGGGGCCAGCACTGGACAGTGGTCCCACACCAAGGAGATGACATGCAGTGACCTTTAGATGTGTAGAGAAAGATAACGTGCTGCCACAGCCATAGGTGCAGCCACCTGTGGGGACAGCACACTTGTGCTTAAGCACAGAGGATAAGACACAGACCTGAGGGCAGTGGGCCCAGGATTCAGCTAGCTGGCACTGCAGCAGAAAGTTCCAGAAGAAACATAGTCCTGTGCCTCATGTGGAGCAGTATCACCAAACAGAAACTCTCCTAAGAAACCCTGTGTGCAGGAGTCATCTGTCATGAGCCAGCCCTCTGTGCTGAGTAGCACCTGGGATTTATTTAGAAGGAAGAGCATCCATCCACCCACCTGGGCCATTGGGCATTGAACTCCACCAGCCCTGGCCCTGCAGAGATGCTGCAGCACCTCCCTGTGCTCAGCAGCATGGCACCCTTACCTACAAGGAAACTGCAAACTCAGGCTTGTTTCCTTTCCACTGAGTGGCTGAGGCCACTCACCTTCCCCTCTCTTGGCCCCTTGTTCATCCAATGGCCTGGGACTGGAGGCTGGATATTGTGTGTCTGTCTCACAGCACCTGGGATGTGACCCCTGGAATATGGGGACCCTGCCTCTGTCCTCATAGTCTAGATGGAGGCAGGTGTGTAACTGGCCCCCATGTTGGCTGATGTAATTAATAAATCCAATTAATATTGGTATACAGACTATGGAATTGATGTAAGGCTATTAATGCCCACTTGCAGGGACCTGCCTGTGTGCACCCATGTCTCTGACTTTGCGTTGCACCCAACTTGCCATGGACATGGCTTTGGAGGAACCTGGCTGCAGAACCAAGGTTGTGCTTCAGTAGGCTGTGCACATCTGGGGCCTTTGATCAGTGAACGATTCCCAGGCAGATGTATTTTGTGGCTTCCTATTTAAATGGAACCACACACCAGGGGCTTCAGAGCCTGCTTGGTCTGGCTGACACAGGGGTATGCCTGTCTCCTTTCTCATCTTCCTCCCTGTGCTGGATCTCCTCTGGGGTCACTTAGAGAACTGATGGTGCACAGAAGCGTTCATAGAGACATGGAATGACTAACCCTGTTGCTATTATTTTTCTTAATTGTTCCCAGGTGTCCTGTCCCAGGTGCAGCTTCAGGAGTCAAGCTCCATGGCAGTGCAGCCTTGGCAGACCCTCTCCCTCACCTGTGCCATCTCAGAGAGTGTCTCTCAAACAGTGCTACCTGGAAGTGCATGAGGCAGCCCCCAGGAGGAGGTCTCCAGTGGCTGGAAGGACACACTACAAGTCCTAGCGGTAAAGTGATAATACACCATCTCTTCAAAGCCAGTTAGTCATTGACACCAAAGGTCACTCAGGGCAGCAGAGGAAAATAGAATGTCATGGAGCCCATGACAATAGGGGTCACTCAGGACCCCAAAGGTTTATCTTTACACAAGGAGGTGCTTAGGGCATCAGGAGCCTATCTGACACAAGAGGAGTCATGACATGGGTTATGTGACCATTAATTTAGGGGTCCACCCAATAGTCAATGTGTGCCCCACATTATCTTGGTGTTCCATGAATATATTTTAAATCAGTGGACTGGGCAAGGGAAATCACCCTCAGCAGTATGGGGTTTCTTGCCTGACCATTGAAGGCTTGCAGGGGACCAATGTGAGCCTTCTGCCAGGTGGCATTGGAACTGGAATGTCCTATTAGCTTGGTCCAGCTTCCAGCAGCCATGGGACACGGGCTCCTCCTGTGTTTCAAGTCTGTTTCCTTGGACTGGAACTAACTGTAAGACTCCTCTGTAACCATCACATTATTTTTGCTCTTTGATTCTCCTGAACCTCCTTTCTGTCACAATCTCTTAGTTCCTCAGAGACTCAGTGCAAGGGCAGGATGTGTGTCCCTGTCCCAGGAGTTCCAGGATGAGACAGGTGTGGCCTATATGTGCACCTGGTCACTGTGAGACCCAGGACCCCTTTAGCCCTGTCCCCATCAGACAGGCTGTGTTTACATCTCCCCATTTCTCCTTACTGTGCTGCTTCCAGCATGAACAGGAGACTGTGACAGGGGGCCATGAGCATGGAAATTATTAGTGTTTGTCCTAACTCAGCACAGCCTCTGTCAATTTCATGTGATCACCTGTTGACTTCTTTCCCTGAGTTTGCTATCCATCTATTCTGCACTGAGCCCTCTCCTTTCTGGCTAGGAAAACAACAAAAACACCTCTTTAAAAGAAGCTGAATTCTTGTGAAAAAGGAAGCAATGGAATAGAAAACCCAATAGTGAGATGTGCTCCATCCTCACCACAAAACATTAACCTCCTTAAAAAGAAGAGAAAGTAAGCTCTGGCTGGTGGCACAGTGGATAAGGCACCAGGCATGCAAACCCAAAGGTCATTGGTTCGATTCCCAGACAGGGCACATAACCAGGTTGCAAGCCAGGTCTCCAGCCAGGTCCATAGCTGAAGGCAGGTGAAAGAAACCATACATTGATGTTTCTCTCCCTCCCCCCCACCTCTCTAAAAATAATAAATAAAATCTCAAAAAAAAGAAGAAGATAAATTGGACAGATGCAAGAACACAGATGGGCCATAGGGGCATTCAATATCTAGGGAGACATACCACTCTCAGAATCTCAGAGGCTATGTGCTTCCATGTCTGAGATGGAGCAGTCAAGGCCGTGAATCCAGAGCAGAATCAAGTCACTGAGGCAGAATTCTGAAAATGGTGAGTTATCACTTAATGGGCACTGAGTCAGGTTGGAAAAGTGAGAATTTCTGGATTTGGATGATGAGAACGGTTGCACAAAGGTCACTTTCTCCAGTCAGGTGAGAGTGGGAATGCTGCCCATGTGCTTGGAACAAGGGAGAAGTGAGGACTAGAGTCACTACCATGAAAAATGTGTGTGTGTGTGTGTGTGTGTGTGTGTGTGTGTGTGTGTGATTTATTGAGCAATAGAATTAGGATCACATACAGGGATACACTAATGGGACATGTGAGCAGAAGCAACTGAGGACAACAGAGTCCTGAAAGCCACCAAGAGCTTCTGGACTCCAGAGTGTCAGCTGAGTCAGTGCATCTGGCAGCTGAGGGGAAGGGGCTACATGAAGAATCACTGGGGTTTTGTAAAGCCCTGTTATCCATATCCTGAGATGTCTAAACAAAGGTGACCTTGAGAAATTGTCCTGAATTCAGGTCTCAGCCTGTAAGTCTTCACTCAGAATCCCCTGTGAACAGACAGGACTTTCTCCTGAAGGGCATGTGTTTAACAGAAAAGGGTGAGTGTGACCCATGATTTCAGTACTGCGGTCCCCCAAGCAGGTGCAGAGGGAGCTATGGAGGGATTTAAAATGAGTGCCTGAGTGTTCATCTTTTCATTAAAAAAAAAAAAAAATAGTGAAATAATGGTTGGAAAGAAGATGGTTGTAAATATTGTATTCTGTTAGAGCATTTATCAAACATGTTAAGACAAGAGGACCACAGTAAACAATCATTTCCAGTTTTCTTATATATGTATATACATATATATCTTGATATTAAGGAGGTGTAGACAGGGATGGTGTTTTCAATTTAGTCAATGATACATTTTGGAGACACCAGTAAAAACCCTGAAGGAGGGTTTTGAATTAGAAGCATGTCCTGTGAGGGATCCATCCTCAGTGGGAAAAGCTCAGGAACATGGCAGGGGACACATATACTACAACACACATTGGAATTTGGAGTCTCAGGTTCCCTGTGAGCATGGCTCCTGTGTCCTCTACCTTCTCTCAGGAGGAGTCAAATATGTGTCTATGAAGCACTCTGCCTCATGGTTATGCAAATAAGAAGATGTAGACTAAGTTAAATGTAGGTCTGTGTCCTGAGAGCATCACCCACAGCCACACCCTCCCCTACAGAGGTCCTAACAGCACAGCCCCTCACCATCGACTGGAGCTTCAGAGCCCTCTTCCTGGTGGCAGTGGCTATAAGTAAGGGGGTCCCCAGTCCCTGGGTCCCTGGGTCCCTGGGTTGAGGAGGGCACAAGGGAAGTCAACAGTGTTTTACAACCATTCGATTCTCCTCTCCACAGATGTCCACACCCAGGTGCAGCTGGTGCAGTCTGGGGCTGAGGTGAGGAAGCCTGGGGCCTCAGTGAAGGTCTCCTGCAAGGCTTCTGGATACACCTTCACCAGCTGCTGGATGCACTGGGCACGACAGGCCCCAGGGCAAGGGCTTGAGTGGATGGGGAATGTTTACCCTAACGGTGGTAGCACAAACTATGCACAGAAGTGCCAGGGCAGAGGCACCTTGACTGCAGACACATCCACAACCACAGCCTTCATGGAGCTGAGCAGCCTGAGAGCCGAGGACACGGCCGTGTATTACTGTGCAAGAGACACAGTGAGGGGAAGTCAGCCTGAGCCCAGACACAAACCTCCCTGAAGAAGGGGCTGCAACCACCAGGAGGCGGTCAAGGTCTCTGAACCAGGAACTCTCTCTGGAGCAGGTGCGGTGGAGGTTTGGGCTGGTTTCCTGTGCTGTTTCCTCTTCATATAACAGTTTCATCAGGCAATAGAACAAAGACCCCAGTGATGACAGCCTCTGACTTTGCATCATGCTCACAGCACCAATTGTAAGTGACACCGCACAGAGGCAAAAGAACTCAGGACAGCTTTGAGAGGATGTGAAGGTTGATGACAAACACAGACACCAAGGGGACTTAGAGTGTTTATCTCACACATAGTTGAAATCTCAGGGAGGAACAGAAAAGACCCTACAAAATAGACACGTGCTGTGCTCTCTTCAGCAGCATATATACAAAACAGAGACGTGGAGCCTGGAAAGAGAGTGTCGTAGTAGTTTTATTTGTTGATGTGGTGGTGGAGGAACGTTCTGCTTACAAGGGATTTGTTGTTCTTGTTGTTTCTATTTCCTAGTGATATCTAAAGGGGAGACACAACCTTTCTTATCAGATTTCCCAGGTGGGGCAAATGGATTAATGTAGGAACAGGTCTTCATCTGTCAGCAAAATAAAATTAATTAGAATCTTATGACATGATGATGATGATAGAGTTGGACAGGATTCCTGGTCCTGTGTATTAGGTAAAATCAATTCCCTACATATGGTTATCACATATGTGAAACTTTGGCTCATGTTTCTGCTCTCACAAATGAGGAGCTGCCCCAAGATCTACTTTTAAGGACCATTGATTTAAGGAGCCATGATAAATTAACCATCCTATCAGGTGGAATAATTCCATAGGTGTAAAATTAAACTCAATATGAATGCCATGGAGTTTCTCTGCAGCATTTGCTTTTGAAACACCTGATATAGTTCTTTCCAGTGAGGCTCAATAGCAAGTGTTCTGTCATGTTCACCACAATAGATTAACTCACCATTTGGAAACCAGAGAGCCTATTATTAAGATGGTATTTTTGTTCATCTTTATCCTGTGGGTGTCAAGATGGGTATAAAAGATGGATAATTTTCATCCTATTTCCTGTCTGAACTCAACACGGCAGAAGCCAGTTGTGAGTGAAAGTCGCTGACTACCTGGCTCCTCCATCCCCATGTCACAGCGGGGGGGGGGGAGATGATGGCCCACCAGTGAAAGTGTGGAGGAATTGTGGACATGACAGACCAAGATTTCTGAAACTTTAAATGATTGTTAAGTAAAAATGTTGTTTTCGAATTCTGAATAAATTGTGGTTGGTGGTGGTGGCTGAGGTGTAGGAATCCTGGCCTCACAGCACAACACTGGTTTGTGATGATTCTGTGTGGTGATCACATCAGTCACTGCAGGTGCAGGGGGATGCAGATTCCAGCAGCTTCTGTAAGGGAATGACCTCCAGGCATCAAAGAACCTGAAGCACAATAAATACAACATACTCATGTCCCATTGACTGTGGGATTAGATGAAACCATCTAAATGGTTCAAAAGGTCCTTGAGGTCTACTCCTGGGTCAAGACTCACCTTCACAGCTGGTCAGAATTTGCTGTTTGTGGTAACACAGGAGCAGGAATCAACCCCCACTATCTTCGGAGGATTTTAACCCTAGGGTTGACTAAAAATAATACCAGAGGACCACTCACATGTATTCAGTTTCATAGGGAAATAAATCCAGATTTGTTTTTAATTATCAGATGGCATAAAGCAGCTGTCATGAGATATCAAATCTCTGAGTGAGGTAGACAGATAAAAAATATTTCATTATATTTTTACTTAAAACCATAAGCTAAAAATTAACATTTTTAATAACTTCTTAGGATTCTTCTGCAGTTTTATTCTGTGTAAATTCTTAAGATATAATACCTGAGGTTAAGGGTGCTTGATTGGCACAATGAATTATTTTATTTTTTTAAATTTTCTTAAATTTTATTGTTGTTGTATTATATCTATTCTCTTTTTGCCCCCCTCAGTCCCCCTCCCCACCCACCCATTCCCCCCAAAGTCAATTCCACCTGTTGTTCATGTCCATGGTTCCTTTATACTAGGTTCTTGCCCTTGGTGAAGTATCAGTAAACATATTTCTGTGTAGGAAATCCAAAAGTTTACTGCCTATATTTTGAAAGATTCCCCTATTGGTAGAGCTGCCACTGCCCAGATCCTACCTCAGCCAGCCGGCAGCCAGTTTGGAACTGTGCCACCTGCTCTCCTGTAGGTCTCAGCTGCCTCTGGGCTGTGCTCCCCCAAGTCCAGACACCGACTGCTCCAACTCCTAGGGACCTGAAGACATCTTGTACTCCCTATCCTGTCCTCCAGCTGCTATGGTACTCGAAAACACCATCAGCACTGCTCTCTACTCTTTCACCACCTTTGATCCCTGGCACAATGATTTATTGCAGCATGTTCTTAGATTCCATACTGTAAGGTTTTGTATTGACTTCCACCCTCACATTATTTAGTCTCCACTGCAACAGGTGCTTATTGTCTTCCTTAAATTGTTCACGTCATGGGGTTTCCAGGAGATCTGAAAGCCCACTGTGCTTGCAAAGAACCCCAAATCATACACTGCTCTTCAGGCCTCTGTTGCTTTTCTGCTCTCCTCTTTCCATGCTGGGTAAGTGACAATGGCAAGGGGACTCTCTCTTCCAGAAGCTGATTGTATTCTGTTGGAAGAGAGCACTGGATGCTTGAGTGCTGGTCATGTGAGGCTTCTGTTTTCATAATTTTTGAGAAATGTCATGTTACTTTTCAAGTGACTGCATCATTTGAGCAGGTGTCTGATCTTAGACTGACTTAGGTTTAGTGTGTTTTCTGTTTTCTCTTATTTTTGCAAATTCAATCTGAGTTCATGACACCAGTCATTTACCAAATCTGCAGTTTGAATGTGTATTCTCTGAGTGTGGGGTTTGCCTTTAAATGCCCTATCCAGGCTGTTATGGTATCAGTTTTTTTTTTTTTTTTTTTTTTTTTCAATGTATGGTTGCTTTTCACCTGCCTCCAGCCACAGACCTGACTGGAGACCTGGTTTGCAACCTTGTTATGTGCCCTGGCTGGGGAATCGAACCTGCAACCTTTGGGTTTGCAGGCCGGCGCCTTATCTACTGGGCTACCAACCAGGGCCTGGTATCAGTTTTGATGGCACATGTTCTAATCTCTGGAGCAGGTGATGCCTGTTTCATGGGTGTGAGTCCAACAAGCTGCTGACCCCAGGCAAACTCCAACAAGTCACACACCTTAGTTCAGAGTCAACAAGGTATTTGGACTGTCTGAAGGGCACCACGATGGGCAATCCATTGCTGGCATCAGCAGATGACAGTTGGTGAATAGGCCATATGGTTTGGCCAATTCCCCATGTGCCCAGTGACCACTGCCCAGATATACAATTAACATCTCTGATCTCAGCATTATAGAATGAACCTATGATAGATTTGAGAAATGAATCCACATCTGGAAATTCTTCTTTTGGAATATGGATAAATAACAAATGTCATGAGCTAAGACTTGCACTTACCATGTTGGAGAAAGACAGGGAGTGTGTTATAAATGAATATTATTACTATTAGGACACTTTTGAAAGGATGAGCCTGTGCTTTGATAAATCCTCTCAGACTCTAACAAGTAATCCCAGTTGCTGGATCCATTAAAGATCTACCATAAAAGGGAAAACCTTGAGTGCTTCTGAGATAGTTTTATCTTCACCATGAGTCTCATTCTGTGTGGCCTCCTCTTAGCCCCCATCCCCCTGACCACTTTCACCTTCTGGAAATAATGTCTTCTGTTAGCTTTATCAGAAAACTCTGGTCGGTAATTTTTCATGCCCTTTTCACAGTCCCTCCATTGTGACCATATTTAATTTTATATTTTGTAGGAGTTTAAGCTATTCTGTTGACCAAAAAGTTAAGTTTGTTCTTAAGTAAAAATAAAAGACACAGTTTTCATTTTCACCAGTTACCTCATTGAACAACCTATTTACCACTAATACGTATCATGTTTCTAGCAATTTCACAATTTCATCTTCCCTAAACAATTTATCTTTTTGAGATAAAAATTGTGCAGTCTTTCAGGGAATTTATAGTTTTTCTATTAAGATAATTCTGTAAAGATAAAATAATTGGAAACCCAAAGGTACAACATCTGGTGAATATTTTGACTGAATCAGAAATTTCAGCCAAATTGGAACAGTTTTTGCTTGGTCACCAAAACAGCATGTGGGCTTGTGTTATCCCAATAATGATTGTGTGTTGTCTGTTGACTTCTTCTGGGAAGTCACACTCAAAATGTTTTTATTCTTAACTACTTTAAACTCATCCATAAAGGCAATTAACATAATAAAGAAAGTAAGTACCTGTGATTTTCAATACTTGATTTGAATATTTTGAATATGTTGGCTATATCTAACAAGGTATAGCATTAATTGTACTCAATTAATATCTCAATTTGATTAGTATGAACATCAACTGGTCAACCAGACCATGGAACATCATCCAGTAAAAAATATCCAGCAAGAATCCTTGCAATTGACCCTTAACATTTTCCATTACTCACAACATCTTCTCCATACACTGGAAAAAAAAAAGTGCATGTTTCAGTTGCATTTTTACCTTTCTTGAAATAATAAATCATAATATGCTGAAAGGGGTGTTTATTTTATTCCACCTTCCATATTAAAATTATTACACAACATTTCACCAATTTTAGTAACTTTTCATTTAATGGACACTGGCATGACAGCTCTCTTTAAACAATGTAACAAAATTATGTCAAACAAAAGTAAAGGCAACTAAGTGCTATTAGGACAATGTTACAGAAGGAATTCAATAAACTTTTCTGTCACCACAGGCAATAGTCTTACATAATTAACATTGTCTTGTCTAATTCACTTGCATTAATATTAAGACAAGGTCACAGCTCCAAGCAAAGGAAGGCTGTTATGCTTTGTCATTAATAAGTGATTCTCATAGTTCAGGGACCTGAAGTGGTCCTTCTAATACTGCTCCAGAGTTTCCATGGCTGATTCTGTCCATATCAGGGATTCCCTGAGACTTGGTCAGGGGTCTCCCTTTTGGCACCTGAGCTGCCATGGAAAAGAGAGCACAGACACTTGCCACTGTAGCCTTAGCCTGTGGGCTACCCACTAGTCATTGCATGGTGAGTCAGCAAATTCAGGTCTATCCCATCATGGAGAGATGTAAATTGCTCCTTACCAGATTGTCCTTATTTACACATGGCAGTGATTTTGCTATTGGACATATCTTGTTTCAAAGTTTCCAAGATGTTGTCTGATTCCCTGACATAAGTTCCCACGTGAGGTCTTCTAGGAGCTGTGGACCTGGTAGTAATAGAGGGTGAGAGGTGCTCAGTTGGAACAAGATCAGGAGGCAGAGTCACCCTGTGTCATTTAGTATCCCAGGAGCAGACAGGATGGTAGAACTATGGAGGGTGGGTTCCAGGCTCTGAACTTGATCCTGCATGTGTATGGATGAGCCAACTCATGCTAGTAGCTTCCAGAAGACACTGTGACACCCTAACTAAATCCATGACATAGACACACTTCCCCACAGGATGCTCTCCATGCTGCTAACACAGTGCACAGTACAGTAAACTGAGATCTACAGCACATGGTCTGGCACAGGGTGTGAAGCAGGACAATTCAACCAACACAGCTCTGGAGGCAACTTGCAGAATGTTTCTTTTACCTCAACCATCATAATCTGAAATTGATTAAAGGTACTGGTTCTCAGAAAGGGATTCTCCCATAGCTGGCACATGTATAAATCAATTAAATTGAGGCTGTAACTGCTAACTTTCCCATGGCAGTCCACATAAATCTGGACCAGCTGTAGAACTAAAAGTGTCTGTTCAGGTACTGGCTTTTCACTCTGTTTCCTGTTGTGGTCAAGGTTGCACCTGCCAGCAGGGGAAGAGAGGAGTCAGTTTAGCCAGGGCAGAGTCTTTTCCATTCTCTATTTGCCTTCAACAAGAGGAAGAAAACTTGCATCATTCCCCTGCCTGCTGGAGGCCAAGGAACCAAATTTCACGGCCCCTGTGTGCTCTCCATCTTTGTCTTTCTAACAAATAGCCACACACACAATTCTATTCCCCACAGTGTGAGACAGAATTAGGGGATTCAGAATGTGCATGGGATGTGTCAATGGCTGATGCCAAGTCTGACCACAAGGACAGCTGCAGGAATGACATTTACACCTTACCTTCTAACAATCACATTGTGATGGAAATGACATCAGGGCCTGATATTGCTACAGGACCCTAATTACAGTAGAGATAGAACAGGGACTGAATGGATCCACCACCATGGTGTTGGGCCCAACACAGACTCTAGCAGCAGTTGTCTGTGACACTTCCAATTTGCCTTACCTTACCCGGTAAACAACCATGTCACAGGTGACACACAGCCTTCTCCATTGTAGTGAGGATTCTGAATCCACAGGAGTATAGAGCCCTGCCGTGTAGGTTACATTAGATATAGAAACCCTGACAGGGGACACACATCCTCACACATGGATGAGGACTTAGACCATCAGACTCCCTCTGAGCATGGTACCTGTGTCCTCTATCTTCCCTGAAGTGGGGACAAGTCTTCAGCTTTGAAACAGTCTGCATCATAAATATGCAAATGGAAAGCAGCAGACTAGGTTAAATGTGGGTCTGTCTTTGTCCTGACAGTGTCACCCACAGCCACATCCTCCCCTACAGAAGTCCTGAGGGAACAGCCCCTCACCATGGACTGGAGCTGGAGAGCCCTCTTCCTGGTGGCAATGGCTACAGGGAAGAGACCCCCCCAATCCCTGATTTCAGGGTGGGATGAAGGAGATTCACAGTTGCTTTCCACTCTCCCCTGCATTCTCTCCACCAGTGTCTGAGGACAAGTGTAGCTGGTACAGTTTGGCACTGAAGTCAGGAAGCCTAGGTCACCAGTGAATGTCTCCTGCACAGCCTTTGGATACACCTTCACCAGTTACTGGTGCATATGATGTGACTGCCCAGCAGGAGCAGGTGCAAATGTGGTTTAATGGTTGGCTTCTTGGTAAGTGTGGGGTTAAGCCTTCACCCAGCAGTTTCTCTCTGGGAGCCTCCCTTCCTTCAGGATGCCACTTAAGCATTGAATTACAGAGGTTGCTGTAATAGAAGAAAACATCCTCACAGTGTGCCTAAGAAAGAGAGAATCATTCTATGCATATTTCCATCCTAATGTATTGTCAGCAATCATCAAACATTATGGGTATCATCAGCTGAATCCAAAGAGAGGCTCTGCTGGACCCAACACAGCAGCCCAGCCTCACACAGTTCAGCCTTTGCTGGGCAGCTGCATGGCACTTGCATGATGGACAGAAAGTGGAATATGCCTCGTACATTAAGGACAATGGAAGTAACACTTGCTAAGCAAACTGCGTGAAGGACCAACACACCATCTCCAGAGTCAATGCCAAGAACAAGCTGTACATGCAGGTGACCAGCCTGAGAAGTGAGGATTCATCAGTGTATTAATGTGTGAGAGACACAAAGAGGGAAATTCAGCCTGAACCCCTGTTCAAACCTCTCTGCAGGAGGGGTTGCAGCCACCAGAGATTGTCCTGGGCCCCTGAACACAGGGACCACACCAGAAGCAAGTGCAGTTGGATGTTTTAGCCTGATCTCCTGTTCCTGCTATAGGTTCCTTCAGAAAACCTCTCTAGATTCCTTATTTTGTGCTCACCTCTGAAGTTTCTGGGTTATAAAATTTATGCAAAGAGAGAAAACATCACCACATGGACAAAAGTTAGTGGCTCTTTCAGACACTCTTGTGTCCACATCCAATGAACTATCAAATTATTTGACCCAAGTTGACTGAATCTAGCCAGAGGCTCTTCTGATTCCAAAAATGCCACCAGGTCCTGGCTGGTAGTACAACGGATAAGGCACTGACCTGTGAAATAAAAGATCACTGGTTTGATTTCCCAGCCAGGGCACATAACTAGGTTGCAAACCAAGTCTTCAGCCAGGTTTGTGGCTGAAGGCAGGTGAAAGGCAACCACACATTGATGTTTCTCTCCCTCTCTCCCTTCCTCTCTGTCTCTGGAAATAATAAATACAATCTTTAAACAACAACAACAAACCAAACATGCTTCCCAGGCCCACACAGCCCAGTGTCCAATCTGGCCAGAAGCAGGACACATGTATACTGGACATTTGACTTCAAAGGCATATGAACCTATCACCAGATAACAAGGAGCTCAGGTGGTGATGGTCATAAAATTATCATTATGCTCACATCACCAAGAGTAGGTGACACCACACAGAGGCAGAGGGTCCCAGTGTATCTTGGTGAGGGTGTCTAGGCTAAGGAAAAACACACACTCTGCACAGCATTTATCTTGCACAGGATTGAAATCTCCAGAGAACCTGGTGAAGTGGCAGAGGGGACCGGTGGAGGACTCCTGGTGTAGAGGCAGTGTCACAGAGAGGGGTGGGACACAGAAGGGCAGAGGTGCCAGGAGGCAAGGCAGGACCTCTTGAGGTTGCCGGAGGACATGTTCCCCTTCTACAGCCATACCCCTTGAATGCACCCAATCTCCTGTGATGTCACAGGCTAAGCAGGGTACTGACAGGTGAGTACTCTGATGGGACTCAGCTTGGGAATGAAGGGTGCCGTAGGCTTTTGTCCACCAGCCCCCTCGATTGCTGCAACTCCCCACCCCCACCTCAATGGGTGCCTTCATCCTCTTGCTCAGTGCAGAAGCCCCTGCCCAGGGTGGTGGCCAGCACTAGTAAGGTTAGGGTTAAGGTTATGGTTAGGGTTAAACTAGCATTTGTGTTAGAGTTAGCGCTTGGTTAGTGTTAGCGTTAGGGCTAAGTGTAGGTTTAGGATTACTGTTAGGGCTATTTTAAGTGTTAGGATTAGGTTTTGGATTAGGGTTAGTGTTAGGGCTAGTGTTAGAGTTAAGTTTAGCTTTAGAACTAGCATTAACATAAAGGTTAAAATTAATGGTATAGTTAGGGTTAAGTTTAGTGTTAACATTAGGATTAAGAGTTAAGGTTAGGAACAGCATTGGTGTTGGTATTTAGGTTAGAACTAGCATAATGGGTAATGTTAGAGTAGGAAAAAAAAAAAAACACACTAGAATTAGGTTTAGGGTTAGGTTTACTTTAGGCCTAGCTTTAAAAATATGGATAGGGATAGAACAAGTGTGAAATTTAGGTTTAAGGTTAGGGTTACATTAATGTGAGCACTAGAGTTGGAATTAGGGTTAAGTTTTGGTTTAGATATAGGGCTAGTATTAAGTTTTGGATTAGGATAAGGCTTATGATTAGTATTAGGACTAATGTTGGAGTTCTGGTTAGGATTAGCCACTAGTGATAGGTTTAGAGTGAGGGCTAGCATTAGGATTAATGTTCCATGTAGTAAGTTTAGGGATAGCATTTGGCCCAGGGTGAGGATTAGAATTAGGGTTAGGATGAGCATTAGCGGTTAGGGTGAGTGTGTGGACTAGAATTAGGATTAGGTTTAGATTTAGGGTTAGGTTTAGGATTCAATCTAGGGTTAGAGTTGGATTAGGTTTAGGTTTAGGGTTTGGGTTTTTATTAGGACTAGTATTAGAGTTAGTGTTAGGGTTTCAATTATGACCAGTATTAGCATGAAGGTTAGAGTTAGGGCTACAATTAGATTTAGAGTTTGGGTCAGGGTTAGGAGAAGGGTTACAGTAAGTGTTAGAATTACCATTAGGGCAGTGTTATGGTTAGTAGTAACATGAATTTTAGGGATATGATTAGAACTAGTGTTAGGGTAAATTTAAGGCTTAGGGTTCATGACAGGTTTAACGTAACCTTCTAGTTGCACAGAGTTTTCTAGGGGTTTTATCACAGGCCTCTTCTCAGGCTGAAATAAATTTCTGATATAAATCCTACATTGTTCCATATGTCAGCTGGACTTTTCCACCCTTGTTGATGAAACTATGCTGTAGGGAATGTGGTGACTTCACAAATCACACTTGTGGAAATAATCAGACATGTAGAGAAGGCTCCAACTAACATTGCTAACAAAATCAATGACATGGCAGGTACACACATGGATGTTCACCAGTCTGTTGCCACAGATGATGTTCAAGGTGAGAACACTATGGTTCCTCCCAAAACATGTGAAAGTGGCTGGCCATCTGAGATCTTTTCAGAACACACAAAGCTTGGTGATCTTTAAGATCACACCCCTGGAGGAAATTCCTGGTGTAGTACATGTGCACATGATGCTGACCAGGGTTAATGGACAGCACTCAACAGGGAGACATTCTATCAACAGTCGTGGAGGGGGTGAAGCATGGGCTTTGGTGGGAATCTCTCCATACAGCAAGTGACCTCATTGTGGCTGAAAATCAGTATCTGAAATGGATGAAGGCTTGCCCAAGACCTGAAAAATTGCTTTCATGATCTTAAAAACCAGCTTCTACACATGACTGTTTACACAGTCAAGAAAGCTGTCTAAGCAATGATAGACACATCTTATTCATTGTGGGTCATAACCATTTTAAGTCACCAAATGCAAAATAACTGAATTGAATTATGCACCCAATCTATTTGCCAGTTGGCATTTTTTCAAGATGTCCATAACACTAAAGATAGTCAGCAAAAAGCTACCCAAGGAGGCTTCTAAACTCTGCTGGGGTTTTTTCTCCCCATTCTGGCCACTTGGAGTAAGTTTCAGAATTGCACATTTCCTCCACTTGTCATGGCTGATACCAAAAGCAGTTTTGTAAACCTGAGGCTCTACAGTGTTGACATAGTCTGTCAGGAGGGTGGAAGAAATCTTACCATGTGTTGTAGCAAACAAGTACATTCATGTGGTTAATGAAATAGTTATATTAGAATAATTCAAATAAAACATAAAGGGGAAGAGGAGCAAAGGCAAAAGCAGCACACTGCAGAGGACCAAGATGCCCAGGAGTCAGCTGTGAGGAGAGGGGTTTGGAGGCCAGGCAGAGGATCCTGAGGTACTGGAGGTACCCTTCCATGTCTACAGCCATACCACCTTGAACACAGCTAATCTTGGAGGCTAAAGAGCATTGGGCCTGGTGACTACATAAGTGGCAGAGCACTTCTGAACACAAGGCATTTTAAGCTTTTCCCAAACACCTTTGGACCCTCCCAATACTTCTGCCATCACACATGGTACCTTTCTATTCTTCCTTCTTGCTAAACTCTCTACACAGGAAGGTGACAAGTCCCTCCCCTCATTCTTGTTCACCTCAAAGTTTATCCCCCAAGGCACTACAGGGATCCTGGCCTCTACTGGGCACTAGTTGACCAGGATAAGTTCAGTGGTTCCCATCCACATGCATGATAGTGGATCCACCACCTTAATGGGGAACTTGGAGCACCACTATCTTGGAGAAAAAGAGTGTCTCACCACACCTCCCAACTTGAGGGTCAAAATATTTCCCCACCTCTTCTAGGTTCCCCTGACATCCCCAGCTCTGCATTTTAGAGGAGTGTACTGGGCCAAGGAAGGCCTCTGCTCCCTCATCATGGCTTTTTTAGCCTCCTCCACCTGCTCACCATGAGATTTCAGCTGAAGGCTCTGTCCTCTTTATTTGGTTTGGCATGCCCCCTCAAGCTACAGAAGGAGACAGTATCACATTTTCAGGAGGTGCCCTCACACCACCCATTAGCACATGATAAAATGGGAGAGGTTGCAGGTGGAGGGCTCAGGGAAAGCATCACAGAGAGAGGGATGTTACAGATAGGGACAGGGAAGCAAGGCAGCAAGGGCTATTCATCAAAATGGCCAAAGTGAGAAGGACCTTGTAAAAGGTAGAGGCTATGAGGCTATTCAAGGTTATATTCCTCTTTAATGGCCATATCACAGGGAACATGCCAGATCTCCTCTGATCTTGGAAGCTAAGCAGGGTCTGGCCAAGTTAGTACTTGGATGATGGGACACCACCTGGGAATACAGGGTGCTTTAGCTTTTTCCAAATCCATTTTTCCCCCTTTTGCCTTTTGCCTCCATCACCACCCTACAGGGAGTTTTCATCTAGATCCTTGCAGTAACCCCTGCCCAGGTGTGTGACAAGAACATCCTCACCTTCTCCCTGGCACTGCAAAGTACCAAAGTACTACAGGAGTCCTGGCCAGGACAAGGTACACCTTCCTTGGGAGCGTGGGTCCATTTCACACAGCCCCATGAGCAAGAGTGAAGGCCCAAGCCCTACTAGGAAACCTGAGTCCCATGAACAGGGACACAAAAGCCCCTCACCATGTCACTATCCTGAGGCCTTTGAAGATTTCCCAACTGCTCTCGGATCTACGTTGACAGGCCCTCCCTGGGCCTTAATAAGGGGGACCCAGGAAGGCCACTGTATCTCCTTTAACCACTTTTCTGCCTGTGCCCTGGAATTCCAGTTAGGGAGCTTAGTCCTCACAATTTGGGCAGGGCAGGCCTTCTCTTCACCTACTGAGATAGAGAAACTCACCTTCTAGGAAGGTGCCCTCATACTGCCCATTGGAACCTGGTGGGGTGGTGGAGGGGGCAGTTGGAAAGCTCAGGGAGAGTGATGCTGGGAGGAGTGCAGATGTAAAGGTAGGTAAACTGCCACCCCAACAATTTTCTGAGTCATTGGGTGAAAACAGCAAAGTGGATCTTTCTGAGCATGTTTCCCAAGAGAGTCATGACTCACGTATGGAATAGTGGATATAACAGCTACAGCAGCTCCACTTTTGGAAAACCTGGTAGGTATACACAGTTCCCTGGGGGCTTTGGATCACTGGCACCTTCTCAGCTTGAAAAGAAATTTAGACCTCAAACCCAGCTTTGTCCCATATCTCAGCTAGATTTTTTCACTCTTGTTAATGAGTCGTTCTCCATATGGAATATGGAGATTTCATAGGTCACTCTTGGGGAAATCATCAGACATGTAGAGAAGGCTCCAAACAACATTGCTTATGACATCAATGACATGACAACTGTACTCATAATGTTCACCAGTCTGTTGCTACAGATGATGTCCAAGGTGAGAACACTATGTGAAAGTAGCTGGAATTGGTAAATAATGAGATCAAAAATGAAATTTAAAAAGTTTCTGGAAAAAAATGACAATGAATACACAATAGTCCAAAACCTATGGGACACAGCAAAGGCAGTCCTCAAAGAGGAATTCATAATAATCCAGGCCAACTTAACAAAGTTAGAAGAAGCTCATATAAAAAATCTAAGCATAAGGCTGCAAGAACTAGAGGAGCAACAACAAACAAAACAAAACTGAATCCAGAAGAAGCAGAAATACTGAATAGACCAATAACAACTTGTGAAATTGTAGCAGTAATCAAAACTCTCCCAAAGCACAAGAGCCCCAGACGAAATGGCTACACAGGTCAATTTTACCAAACAGTTAGAGAAGAACTAACTCCTAGCCTTCTCAACCTATTCCAAAAAACCCAAGAAGAGAGAATACTCCCAAACTCTTTCTATAAGGCCAATATAATTCTGAGATCAAAATCAGGTCAAGAATAAACTAAGAAAGAAAACTACAGGCCAATATCTCTAATGGACATAGATTCTAAGATTCTCAACAAAATATTGGCCAACTGGATCCAGCAATACATTAAAAAGGTCACACACTATGATCAAGTGGGATTCCTCCTAGGGATGCAAGGATAGTACAACATTCACAGATCAATAAATGTAATACACCAGATCAACAAAATGAAAGATGAAAAACATATGATCATATCAAAAGATGGATAAAAGCATTTGGTGAAGTACAATAACCATTTATGATAAAAATGCTCAACAAAAGGGGAATAGAGGGAACATACCTTAACATAACAATGAAATATCAGAGATAGAAATGAGAAAACAAATCCCATTTACCATAGCAACAAGAAAATAAAGTACTTAGGAATAAACTTAACCAAGGAGGTAAAAGATCTCTATTCAGAAAACTACAGAACATTGAAGAAAGAAATTAAGGAAAATACAAATAAATTGAAGTATATACCATGTTCATGAATCGGAAGAATTAACATAATTAAAATGCCCATATGACCCAAAGCAATCTATAGCTTCAATGCAATCCCAATTAAAATACTAATGACAGACTTCACAGAAATAGAAAAAGTATTTCAAAAAAAATTTACATTTATATTTATTATATTTAGAGAGAGGGGAAGGGGGAGAGGGAGAGGCAGAGGCAGAGGCAGAGGCAGAGAGAGAGAGAGAGAGAGAGAGAGAGAGAGATGGTTGCCTTTCACCTGCTTCCAGCTACAGACCTGGCTTGCAACCTGATTACGTGCCCTAGCTGGGGAATCAAATCAGTGACCTTTGGGTTCACAGGCTGGTGCCTTATCCACTGTGCCGCCAGCCAGGGCCAATTTTTTTGTTTTGTTTTGTTTTGTTTTTACATATTTTTGAGAGAGGAGAAGGGAGGGAGGCAGAGAGGGAAAGAAACATCAATGTGTGGTTGCCTTTTACTTGCCTCCAGTCACAGACCTGGCTGAAGACCTGGCTTGCAACCTGGTTATGTGCCCTGGCTGGAAATCAAATCGGTGACCTTTGGGTTCACAGGCTGGCACATTATACATTGTGCTACCAGCCAGGGCTTTAAAAATTTATGTGGATCCAAAAATACTCACAAATAGCCACAGCAATCTTGAGAAAGACTAATAAGGTAGGAGGAATCACAATATCAGACAGAAAACTATACTACAAGGCCACTGTAATCAAAACAGTCTGGTACTGGCATAAGTATAGACATATAGATCAATGGAACAGTATAAGTAGAGAACACAGAAATAAACCCAGGACTCTGTGGTCTATTAATATTTGAACAAGGGGGAAGTAACATAAAAGAGAATAAAAAAAAGTCTCTTCAACAACTGGAGTTGGGAGAACTGGAAAGGAATACGCAAAAACATAACAAAACAAAACTAGAACACTATTTTACACCATACACCAGAATAAACTCAAGATGGATAAAGGACTTAAATATAAGCAGTGCCAACATAAAGGTTCTGGAGAAAAATAGAGGCAGTAAAATTTTAGATATCCTATGCAGAAATATGGGTCCTGATACTTCTCCAAGAGCAAACGAAATAAAAGAACAAATAAAGAAATGAAATTATATCAATCTGAAAAATATCTGTTCAGCTAAAGAAAACAACAGCAAAATTCACAGGGAATCAACTGCATGGGAAAACATATTTGTCAATGAAACCTCTAAGGTTTGATATCCAAAATATATAAAGAACTTTGATACTCAACATCAGGGAGACAGACAGCCCAATTAAAAAATGGCCAAAGGACCTGAACAGACAATTCTCTGAGTAGGACAGACAAAGAACTTAAAGACATATGAAAGAATGCTCAACATCACTAGCCATCAGAGAGATGTACATTAAAACCACAAGAAGGTACCACCTCACACCTGTCAGAATGGCAATCATCAACAAATCAACAAACTACAAGTGCTTGTGAGAATGTGGGGAAAATGGAACCCTGGTGCACTGTTGGTGGGAATGTAGACTGGTACAGCCCCTTTGGAAAACAGTATGGAGTTTTGTTAAAAAACTAAAAATGGAACTGTCTTTTCACTCAGAAACTTCACTACTAGGATTATACCTGAGGAACCCTGGAACTCCAATTCAGAAGAACCTATGTACCCCTATGTTCATGGCAGCAATATTTATAATTGCCAAGTGCTGAAAACAGCCTAAGTGCCCATCAGTGGATGAATGGATCAAAAACCTTTGGTAATTTACATAATGGAATACTACACAGCAGAAAGAAGGAAGGAACTTGCATTTTGCAACAACATCGATGGAACTGAAAAGCATTATGCTCAGTGAAATAAGGCAATCAGTGAAAGACAAATACCATATGACATCACTCATTACAAGACACTGATGAACAACACAAACAAGCAAGACAGACAGAACCAGATACATGAATACGATGAATGGACCTTGAGTGGGCAGAGAGGAGGGAGGGGGGAGGGGGAAGAAGGAGACAAAGAACAGGAGAAGTATAGTTAAGGAACTAGCATGGAAGAACCTTGGACATGGACAAACAGGTGGGATTGACTTTGGGGGGAATGGGTAGGTGGGGAGGGGGACAGAGGGGAACAAAAAGGGGATGGATATAATACAACAACAATAAAATTTAAAAAAAAAAAGGAAACATTACGCTATACAGACATACCAGAAGAGGAAAAATTTACCAGCAAAATAATAAATTTCTAAGAGGGGAAGATGGCCACAGAGTAGAGATCAGTGCTGATGGTGTTCTCAAGTACCAAAGCAGCTAGAGGACAAGATAGGGAGTGGGAGACTTCTTCAGGAACCTAGGAATTGGAGCTGGCAGCATCTGGACACAGGGGGGCACAGCCGAGAGGCAGAGGAGGCCAGCAGGACAGTAGGGGAGGCATTCCGACCAACTGCCCTGCGGGCCGAGGTCAGCTCTGGGCAGTGGCGGCTCTGCCCAGAGGGGTGCATTTGACCGAGGCTAGCTCCGGGCTCCCTGGCGACTGGAATTCTCAACAGTGAAGTGTGGGCAGCGAGGGCAAACACAATAGGGAACGCGGAATTGAACTCTTGCAGGGGAATGTGTGAGAGACTCACTCTGCAACAGGGAGAGGAGGCTCCGCGCAGGGCTAGAGGAGGAGAAGAACAGTCCTGCGGGAAGCCAGAGCGGGGGAGCGGGAAAGTGCACCTGCCGGGCCGGGAGAGGGCTGAAAACGGTGCTGCTGGGCCACTGGGGAAACAGCAGCTAGAAGCCCCTGCGAGGGGGTAGGCCCAGCCCTGTGCAACCACACAGGCCCCCAGGCTCCACGGGAAACTCCAAACAGCAAGCCGGCAAGCCAGAACTAGTGGTGGGGGTAACTGACCCACCATTGCCGGAGACAAAGGCCGCACCACCCACGCCTGGGAGGGTCTCATCACAGAGGCCACCTAAAGGACTCCGAGGAGAGCTGGTTGGCTTGCAGGCGTGGTGCCCACCCCGGAAGGGCAGGACAGTGTAGGCAGGCCCGCAGACCCGGGACAGTGTTAACGGACAGAGGCGGCCTCATCCCGGAACTGCAGGGGTGGGGCCAGTCCTCACAGGGACCAGCAAAGTTGCAGGCTGTCCTGCAGGGGTACTGGGTGCACGTCCTGGGCAGGAACCTCTGCCAGGAGTGGGAGAGGGCACCCTGTGGGCTCCAGAACACCGGCAGCCCTAAAACCCAGCCAGTCTGCGGAAGGACCAACCTACCTGTGGGCGGACACTCAGAATCATCCCTACTGTGACAATCAGAGGCACTGCCACATGCCAAGACTGGCTAGAATATAGACTGTAAAGTCCTGACCAAGAAAAAGAGGCAGCCTCAGGAAAGGGATTGGTGCCAATCTCAAGCACCTGAGTTATACTGAGAGCAATATGAACTATTAATCCCCAACATATCCTTTGCAAAAGTTACTTCTCACATATTCTTAATCCCCACCATACCTCAATCCACCTAAATACCCAAGACACTTCCCCTACTATTGAATTAAAGTCTACTCACTATGTGGCTATAACACATTCCCAGTCCTCAATCTAAGTATTCCTCCCTTTCCCAGCCTTTCTAAACCCTTTCATTATTCTTTTCTTCCTTCCTCTTTTTTTTTTTAAATTTTTCTTTTCCTTTTCTTCCTGATAAAGCCCACAGGTTCTGGCTCCACCTGGACCAGTCAGAAATCATAAAGGGGGAACACACAGCTAAAATCTTTCCTTATTAATATTGATTTCTCTTTGTCTTGTGACTTTCTCCCCCACCCCTCCTATTTTTTTTTCTTTCTTTCTTTCTCCTTTCTTTTCTCCCTGATAAAACCCACTGGTCCTGGCTCCACCTGGACCAAACAGAGACCATAAAGGGTGAACACACACCTAAACCTTTTCTTTATTGATATTGATTTCTCTTTCTCTTGTGACTTTCTCACTTTACTTTCTTTCTTTTTTCCTCTGCTAAAAGCCCTCAGGTCCAAGCTCTATCTGGACCAGTCAGGGATAATTAAGGGTGAACAGCCATCTAAACCCTTTCTTCTTATTATTATTATAATTTTTATTTCTTTTTTCCTTTAGCATTTTTTTTTTGTTTGTTTGTTTGGTTTGGTTTTTTTTATTTTGTTTTTGTTTTTTTGTTTTTGTTTTTGTTTCTGCTAAAAGCCCACAGGCCCAGAATACAACCAGACAGCCCAAATAAAGGACACACAAGGAGCAGCAAATGGAGAAAATCTGGGAGACGGCAACACTGAACTCCACAAATTTCCTATTACAGAAGGGTGCTCAACTAAGGCAAGGAAGGAAAGCAGGTTAACCCAAGGAAAGAACAAAAATAAATAAATGAATAAATAAAGAGCAAGCAAGAACAGACACCCAAAATGGGGGAAAAAAGAATCAGTCCATCACCAAAAGGAAAGGAAGAATCCCCAGAAAGAACACAAAATGAAACATAGGCACCTGGAATATCAGATCAGGAATTCAAAAGAATGATGATAGAGAAGCTCAGTGAGCTGAGCCACATAAAACTGTAAACAACTCCAGGAGAATGACAAACTCCAGGGAAATTACAAAGAACTCCAGGGAAATTACAAAGAACTCCAGGGAAATTACAAAGAACTCCAGGGAAGTTACAAGGAACTTACTGAGAACTACAACAGCATGAAAAAGGACATGGAAACTATCAATAAGTGCCAGCAGGAAATGAAGAATACAATTTCTGAATTGAACAATACAGTAGAAGGAATCAACGGTAGGCTAGAGGAAGCAGAGGATCGGATCAGCAAGTTGGAGGATAATGTAGAAAAATACTCCAAGACAGTACAAGAGAATTAAAAAAGGCTGAACAAGACTGAAGAGGGCTTAAGCAAGCTGCAGGACAACATGAAATGTAACAACATCCATATCATAGGGATACCAGAAGGAGAAGAGAAACAAGGAATGGAAAACCTGTTCAAAAAAGTCATGATAGAAAATTTCCCTAACATGATGAGTGAAACATGAATCAAGTTCAGGAAGCACAGAGGGTACCATGAGGATCAACCCAAATAGACCAACACCAAGGCACATTATTATTAAAATGGCAAATTTCAAAGACAAAGAGAGAATCCTAAAAGCATCAAGAGAGAAAAGACAAATAACATACAAAGGGGATCCAATAAAGCTATCAAATGATTATTCAACAGAAACAATTCAAGCCAGAAGGGAATGGCAAAAAGCATTTCAAGTCATGGTAAACAAAGGCCTGCAACCAATAATACTCTACCCAGCAAGGCTCTCATTCAAGATAGAAGGAGAAATAAAGAGCTTCCCAGACAAAAAAAAAAAAAAAAAAAGACTCAGAATACATCTCTGCCAAACCAGCATTGCAAGAAATGTGAAAGGGTCTGCTATAAAAATAAGTAAACAAATAAAATGAAGAAACAGAGATAGCCAAAGAGGAATACAGACACAAAGGGAGAAAATGGCAAGGAATAACTATCAATCAATAATAACCTGAAATGTAAATGGATTAAATGCACCAATCAAAAGACATAGGGTAGCCAAATGGATAAGACAACATGACCCACATATATGCTGTCTTCAAGAGACCCACCTCAGAACAAAAGATCGACACAGATTGAGAGTGAAGGGATGGAAAACTATATATCAAGCAAATGGACATACACAAAAAAAAGCAGGAGTAACAATACTGATTTCAGATAAAATAGATTATACAATGAAGGACATAAAAAGGGACAAAGACGGACATTTCCTAATACTTAAGGGAACAATCCATCGAGAAGAAATAACTCTGATAAACATATATGCACCCAACATAGGAGCTCCAAAATATATAAGAAAAATCTTGGAAGACTTTAAGAAAGACATAGACAGCAACACACTAATAGTAGGGGATTTTAATATCCCACTATCAATAATGGACAGATGTTCCAAACAAAAAATCCCCAGAGATGTTGTGGCATTGAACAACACTCTAGAGGAAATGGACCTAACTGATGTATACAGAGTCTTTTACCACAAAGAAGCAAAATACACATTCTTCTCAAATGCACATGGATCATTCTCCAAGATAGACAACATGCTATGTCACAAGACAAGCCTCCACAAATACAGGAAAATTGAAATCATACAAAGTATCTTTTCATATCACAATAGCTTGAAACTAGAAACCAATCTCAAGGGGAAAACCCAAAAATTCTCTAACTCATGGAGACTGAATGACATGCTTTTAAGCAATGAAGGGGTCAACAATGAGATCAAAGAAGAAATAAAAAAAAAAATCCTGGAAACAAATGACAATGAACAAATGACAACAGCCCAAAACCTATGGGATACAGCAAAGGCAGTTCTCAGGGGGAAATTTATAGCAATACAGGCCTTCCAAAAAAGGTTACAAGAAGTTTATAAAAACGACCTAACCACAAAACTGCAAGAACTAGCGGAGCAACAACAAACAAAGCCCAGAGCAAGTAGAAGGAAGGAAATCATCAAGATCAGAGCAGGACTAAATAACTCAGAGATTCAAACTACAATTGGAAGAATCAACAGGTCCAGGAGCTGGTTCTTTGAAAAAATTAACAAAATTGACAAGCCCTTATCCAAACTCATCAAGAAAATGAGAGAGAGGACCCAAATAAACAGAGTCAGAACTGAAAGAGCGGAAATCACAACTGATACCTCAGAAATACAAAAGATTGTAAGAAATTACCACAAACAACTATATGACAAAAAATACGACAACCTGGATGAAATAGACACATTTCTGGAAAGGTATAATCTACCAAAATGAACCCAGAAGAAGCAGAAAGCCTGAATAGGCCAATAACAACTAGTGAAATTAATGAAGTAATCCAAAATCTCCCAAAGCACAAAAGCCCGGGACCAGATAGCTACACAGGTGAATTTTACCAAACTTTTCAAGAAGAACTAACTCCCATCCTCCTCAAACTATACGAAAAAATTCAGGAAGAGGGAAGACTCCCAAACTCTTTCTATGAGGCCAATATTATTCTAATCCCAAAACCAGGGCAAGATCCATCTAATAAAGAAAGCTACAGGCCAATATCTCTGATGAACATAGATGCTAAAATTCTCAACAAAATATTGGCCAATCGGATTCAGCAGTATATTTCAAAGACCATACACCATGGTCAAGTGGGCTTCATCCCAGGGATGCAAGGATGGTACAACATTCATAAATCAATAAATGTAATACACCACATCAACAAATTGAAAAATAAAAACCATATGATCATATCAATAGATGCTGAAAAAAACATTTGATAAAGTGCAGCAACCATTTATGATAAAAAAAAAAAAAAAAACCTTCAGCAAAATGGGAATAGAGGGAGCATACCTCAACATCATAAAGGCCATCTATGAGAAACCTGAAGCCAACATCATACTTAATGGACAAAAACTGAAAGCTTTCCCCCTAAGATCAGGAATGAGACAAGGCTGCCCACTTTCCCAACTTTTTTTCAACATTGTCTTAGAAGTTCTAGCTATAGCCATCAGAGAAGAAAAAGGAATCAAAGGTATCCAAATTGGAAAGTAGGAAGTCAAACTCTCATTATTTGCAGATGATATGATAGTGTACATACAAAACCCGATTGGCTCCACCAAAAACTTACTCAACCTAATAAGCAAATTTAGCAAAATACCTGGGTATAAAGTCAATATCCAGAAATCAAAAGCATTTTTGTATACCAATAATGAAACAACAGAAAAAGAAGCAAAAAAATAAATCCCATTTACCATAGCAACCAGAAAAACAAAGTACCTAGGAATCAACTTAACTAAGGAGGGAAAAGACCTGTACTCAGAAAACTACAGAACAATGAAGAAAGAAATCAAGGAAGACACAAATAAATGGAAGCATATACCATGTTCGTGGATGGGAAGAATTAACATCATTAAAATGTCCATACTACCCAAAGCAATCTACAGATTCAATGCAATCCCAATTAAAATA
>PVIW01013328.1:0-27857 GCA_004026585.1 Noctilio leporinus
AACAAGCAAAACAGAACCAAGTGTATGAATACAAGGAATAGGCCTTCAGTGGTCAGGGGGAAAGGGGTTGGCGGGAAGGGGGAGGCAAAGGCAAAGAAGGGGAGCAGCTTAGACAAGAACCTAGTATAAAGGAACCATGGACATGGACAACAGGTGGGATTGACTTTGGGGTGAATGGGTGGGTGGGGAGGGGGACAGAGGGGAGCAAGAAGGGGATGGATGTAATACAACAACAATAAAGTTTAAAAAAAACATAAAAAAAAAAGAAAGAAAATGATTATAGGAACTTATTTATTAAAAAAACATTCAAAGCCCTGGCTGGTAGCACAGTGGATAAGGCTCCAGCCTGCGAACCCAAAGGTTGCTGGTTCAATTCCCCAGCCAGGGCACATAACCAGGTTGCAATCCAGGTCTCCAGCCAGGTGTGTAGCTAGAAGCAGGTGAAAGGCAACCATACATTGATGTCTCTCTCCCTCTCTGCCTCTCTCCCTTCTTCTCTCTCTGGAAATAATAAATAAAATCTTTTTTTAAAAAAAGACTTGTAAAAATAATTTTAAAAAATTAAATTAAAAAGAATTCAAGCCCTGGCTGGTGTGGCTCAGTGGATAGGTGCTGGCTTGCTACCCCAAAGGTTGCTGGTTCAATTCCCTAGTCAGGGTACATAACGAGGTTGCAAGTCAGGTCTCTAGCTAGGTCCGTAGTTGGAGGCAGGTGAAAGACAACCATACATTGATACTTCTCTCCCTTTCTTCCTACCTCCCTGCTCTTCTCTGTGAAAATAAGGAGTAAAACTTTTAAAATAAATAAATAAAATTAAAAAACTATTCAAATTTTGTGGATTATTAAATTTTAATTGAATTATAGTCTTTAATTACAGAGTATGTTGATTCCTTGCAAACAACTTACTTTTTTTAAAGCTTAAAATGTTGCTGATATCAGACCTAGTTCTGATGTAAGAGCATTTGAAGAACTGCTATACAAAAGAAAAACATATATTAAATTGCTCTTGAAATTCTTTATTAGTCTCAAAGTTAAAAAAAAAAAAAAAGAATGAAAGACTTAAGACATTTGCTTCCTCCAGGACACAGCTAAAATTTATATCCAGAAGCACTTATTGTAAATACATATAAAGTATTCATAACGCTAAATAGATCACAGTGGAAGGGTTATAGACAAAGAATCAGGGTCCTAGATTTTATAAGGGCTGGACAAGCAAGCACATAGGGTTATTCTAGTCTAACCTCATTATTTGAGAGTTGAGGAAACAGTGGATCAGAGAGGAAGATGATTTTCCAAAGATCATAGAGCTAGTAGATAGGGTACATGATAGGTGAGATATAAATGGGAAAGTGACAAGAGGTATGTATGAAAAATCAGGTAAAAATGTGGGAGTGGCAAGAATATCTGAAAAAATAAGAAAAAAAATGGCTAGCATGGCTATCTAATGCAGAGCTATCTAGACTGTGTTAAAGAGATTTTAACTTAAAATCATTGGGAAACCAATGGTTTCAATAAGGGAAGCAAAATGATTAAATTTATATTTTAGAAGCTCACTTTGGAAAACATTAGAAAACATGTCTCAAAGGACCTAAACTCAAGGAAAGAAGATAAGTTAAAATATTCCATTGGCCAAAATGTTTGTTTGGTTGTTTTCCCCATAAGATGACTCTAGCAGCACTTAGTTGTCTTTAACTTCATTCAAAACAATTTTGTTAGATTTTATTGTGACAGCTGTCATACCAGCATGCATTGAAAAAGAATTACCAAAATTAGTAAATTTTTGTGTAGCCATTTTTATATAGAAGATGGAAGAAAATATGTAATAGTTTGGCATATTACACTTTATTATTTCCAGAAAGGTAAAAATGCAACGGAAACATTCATAAAATACTTGTGCAGTGTATGGAGACAGTGCTAATCCTGATTGAACATGTCAGAAGTGGTTTGTGAAGTTTCATACTGGAGACTTCTCACTAGATAACGCTTCACAACTGGTAGACCAGTTAAAGTTGATAAGAGATCAACTAGAGGCATCAATTGAGAATAATCAATGTTATACCTACCACATGGGAGATAGATAATTTACTCAAAATATCAACCAAATCAATAGTTATTGGTGAAAATGAAAAACGTGTCTTTTATTTTACAGAAAAAAATAAGGACTTTTTGGCCAACCTAATATAACAATTTAGGGTGTTAAAAAGAGAGAGAAAAAACTCATGAAGAAGAAACCAGAAATGAAAGAGTGGAATGACAATAGTGGATGGAGAGATAGAGAAGAGTGAACATATTTGCAACTTTTTAATGAAGTAGAAGTTATACTCAACACAGTTTGTGACTAAGTTGGATGACGCCAGGAGAAGGTGTCAAAGAGCGAGCATAGTATATACCATGAAATGGTTAAGCACTAAGTACTTGGCACTGAGTCCAAAGAGCCTGAATTCAAATCTCAGATATTCTACTTCCTCATACTGTAGCTATGGACAAGTTACTCAACCTCTCTATGCTTCAGTTTCCTCACCTGTAAAATGTACATGATTATAAATAGTACCTACCATATAGGATTTATGAGGATTAATTCAAATACTAAAAATAGTGTCTGATATATATAAGCACTATATAAGTGGTCAATAAAATTTTGAAAACACTGATTCTGTGAATACTGCCATACATTGGATATTTTTTAAATGTCTTCTTTTTCTTTTCTAAAAATTTTATTGTTGTTGTATTACATCTATCCCCTTTTTGCTCCCCTCTGTCCTCCTCCCCACCCACCCATTCCCCCCAAAGTCAATCCCACCTGTTGTCCATGTCCATGGTTCCTTTATACTAGGTTCTTGTCTAAACTACTCCCCTTCCTTGCCTCTTCCTAAAATGTCTTATTAAAGGTAGGAATATAGAAAAATATAATGTAAAATATAATATATGTATAATAAAAATGTTAATGTTTGCCTATCATCATTCTTTACTCGGGGGAGCTATTTCACCCATACTATAAATGGTTCCTGTGGAACTGTTAATCATACTGCCTGACCCTTTCCAAAATTTATTAATGGGCATGTGACCCAGACCCTACCAATCATGGCATAACATTCTCTATTCAAAAGATAGACTCATGACTGAAGCATGAATAATCAAAGTTCTGGCATAAAATTTGCCATATGCACACTGAGAGTGAGAGAAACTTTAATGAGTTACAAGCTATAAAGATGCAGGCTTGGGGATGACTGTAGCCATCTTCCTTGCTACATAGAGAATGATGCTCTGAAAATGATATTAATTCATGGAGTAACTGATATCTACCTTTAGGCTCCCCATATATATGACCCAATTAATTCCTTTTTGTTTTCTTGAACTAGCTTGAATTGAATTATTGTTTAACCACAGAGTAATGTTAAATATAATATGTTTAAGGTGAACCTTCAGGGGATTTCTTAAAGGATTCTTGACTTTAATTAATGAGCTTAATTTTACACATGATTATGATATCCATGGAATACAGAAAAGAGAAGACAAACATCAAAATAGAACAATCATTTAAAATGTTGTAGTAGCAGAAACATTAGATAAATTTCATAATATGTAGAAACTATTCAAACTTAGATGGACAGACAAGGAAGAGTACAAACAGTAGAGGAATTGATATAGATAAGGACAGATTTATTCCAAGCAGAAGAAAAGAAGTTACAGGAAAATAAAATTGAACAAGTTTCTGAACACGTTCTTGTCCTAGGGATTTTTGGAACAAATAGCGAGGTAGAAATTTATACATGATTACACTGTGTTAAATAACCAGAGTTATCCAAGGCTTGATTGGTACACTTAATCATTCACTGAATCTAAAATGAAAGTGAAATTAAAAATAGTTGAAGCATCATCACAGTATTGCACTAAATTAGACATTATGAAAAAGAGCTAAACAATATCTATGGTGGGCACATATATGTAATTTTGAAAACATCAGAAATGCTTCCTATGGCTAGACAAAATGAGTATCTTCCTGTGACTATTTCTCTAACAGAAGCACCAAGGGAAAGAGACATGTAAAAACAAATAGTTGATAAAATATCACATGCAAAAAGTTACAGAAGTGCCAAATCACTTAATGACCATTCACAGGCCTAATTTGGATCAAGAGTACTTGAAAATGGCCTGTTAAGAACATATTCATTTCAGGGAAAAAGTATTCAGAAAGGATTTCAAAACATAACCTGGCTAACAGCTCCTAATGCAACTTCTTACAACTGAGCCAGAAAAAAAGAAAGAAAAATAAAAGCTGCCAATGCCATGTAACATCAAGACTAAACTACAGCTATTACTGGATTTGGGGAGGTGTTGTTTGCTTTTTAACCATAGAGTTCAGAACACATAAATGGATTGTGAGGTCATTTTCTTATGGAAATATCTCACACAGAAAGATATATGGGGGAAAAGGTGGCGACAGTAGAGAGCAGTGCTGATGGCTTTCTGAGTACCAGAGCAGCTGGAGGATAGGATAGGGAGCATGAGATGTCTGCAGGTCCCTAAGAATTGGAGCGGTAAACATCTGGACTCAGGAGTGCACAGCCCAGAGGCTGCAGAAACATACAGGAGAGCAGGTGAGATAGTTCCAAACAGGCCAGCAGGCCAAGGCCAGCTCTGGGCAGTGGCAGCTCTGACCAGAGGGGCATCTCTAACTGCATACAGCTCCAGGCTCCCTGGTGACTAGAAATCTGAGCAGTGAAGTGTGGACAGCGAGTGCAAACTTTGGAGGGAATGAGGAATTGAACTCCTGCAGGGGAGGGACTATGTGAGAGCCTGCTCTAGAGACTGAGAGAGAGGAAGCTCCTCACTGGACCAGAGGATGAGGAGAAGAGACCTGCGAGGAGCAGGAGTTGGGGAACAGGGAAGTGCACTAGCTGGAGCAGCGAGAGGGCCAAAAACTGTGCTGCTGTGCCACCAGGAGAGGGAGGCTGGGAGCCCCAGCAAGGGGGAGGGCCCAGCCCCGCGCACCTACACCTGCACGCAGGCTCCCACAAAATCTTCAAACTGTACACCAGGAACTTGCATCTGGTGCAACTGGTGCACCCTTGGCAGGCAACAAAGGCCACCTCCAAGAGCTGAAGGTGGAGGAGTAGCATTAGCCAGCAGACTGTGCTGTAGACTCTCTGGGGAGCCAGGCACTCATCACAGAGGCCAAGGTGAAAAAGTCCTCAAAGAGTTGGACTGCTTGGAGGGTTAGCCTTCACCTGGGGAGCCAGGTGCTATTATCAGACAGGGGCTACCTCCTCCAGGAGCTGCAGGGGGAGGGCCAGTCATCACAGGAGCCATTAAAGTTGCAGGCCACCACACATTGGAACCAGGGGCCCATCCTAGGCAGGAACCTCCTCCAGGAGCTGGAGGGGGAGGAGCAGCCATAGACACCACAGAAGCACCCTGCAGGTCTTCACACAGAACCAGTGAGAGAAGGGAGGGCCCCAAAACACCAGCAGCGCAGAAACCAAGCTAGGCTACTAGAGGCTCAGCCTACCTGGGGGCTGACACTCAGAATCATCCTTGACTGTGACAGCCATAGGCCCTGCCACTCCAAGACCACATAGCTTGACTATAGACTTCAGAGACTTAACCAAGAAAAAGAGGCAGACTCAGGAAATGGATCACTGCTAATCTCAAGCACCTCAGTTACACCAAGAGCTACTGAACTATTAATCACTAGCATATCCTTTTAAAACTTACTTCCAACCCTCACAAACAGTGCATTTTAAGTAAATATTGTTTACACCATAGTATACCCCAACTCACATATTTTTACCGTTCCCCAATCTCAATCCACCTAAACACCCAAGACCCTCCTCCTACTCTTGTTTAAAAGTCTACTCACTCTCCTGCTACAACTCATTCCCAGTACTCAATCTAAGTTTTCTCCCCCCACCCGCATCAGCCACCTAAACCCTTTCCTTCTTTCTTTTTTTTTTTTCTTTTATCTTTTTCTTTCCCTTTTTTTTTTTTTTTTGGTAGATATGCTACTAGGGACTACACATTTATTTATTTATTTAAAATTGTATTTGTTATTTTTTTCTGCTAAAAACAAAAAGGTCCTGGCTCCACCCGGACCAATCAGAGATCATTAAGGGTGAACAGGGAGGTAGATGTGGCAACTATACTGTTCACTTGCACTTGAGGCTTTCCAATTCTCCCCCTCCTTATTTCTACAGAATAAATAAGTTGGTTTTTTCTCTCATATCCCTGCTATATTTGCTGCTCCTTAGCACCATTGAAAATTATATCTGCTTTGGTCAACTTAATCATTTTCCCCCTTGTAAATCAGTCTTATCATATCTACATCCCTCTTAAGACTGGCTCAGTTGCAACTGAGTGTCTGATTAAAAGTGGGGGTTATCTTGGAGGGTATGGGTATATAGTTACATTCATAGGCAGTTGAAAGGGGGTTTAAAGGAGAAAGATATCTCTGAAGGTGTGGTTATTTTGCCTGGACAGGTGGTTCTGTTTTAAGAGTATCTCAAAAACAGTGTATGAAAAAGGATAGGAGTATCTCTCAATCAAGTATCTCTCAATCAGCCAACTAGAAGGAAAGGAGCAACATACACAACCAATCCAAAATACAACCAGACAGCCCAAGTTAACAACATAAAGTCCACCCCAACAGCAACAAGTGGAGAAAATCTAGGAGACTGCAACACTGAACTCCACAAATCTCCTAACACAGAAGGGTGCTCCACAAAGGCAGGGTAGCAAAGCAGATAAATCCAAGACAAAAACAAGCAACAACAAACACCCAAAATGGGAAAAAACAGAATCAGTCCATCACCAAAAGGAAAGGAAGAATCCCCAGAAAGATCACTAAATGAAACACAGGCAAAAAAAAAAAAAAAACGAAAAGAAAAAAAACTATCAGATATGGAATTCAAAAGTATGATGACAGAGAAGCTCAATGAGCTCAGCCGACTCAAACAAAACTGTAAACAACTCCACAGAAACTACAAAGAACTCCAGGGAAGTTACAAGGAACTTACTGAGAGCTACAGCAGCATCAAAAAGGACTTAGAAACTATCAGTAAGAGTCAGGAGGAAATGAAGAATACAATTTCTGAATTGAAGAATAGAGTAGAAGGAATCAACAGTAGGCTAGAGAAAGCAGAGGACTGGATCAGTGAGTTGGAGGACAACGTAGACAAATATTCCAAAACAGTACAAGAGATTGAAGAAAGGCTGAATAAGAATGAAGAGGTTTTAAGAGAACTGCCAGACAACATGAAACGCAATAATATCCATGTCATAGGGATACCAGAAGGAGAAGAGAAACAAGGAATGGTAAACATGTCAAAACCCTAATGATAGAAAATTTCCCTAACATGATAAGTGAAAATATTACTCAAGGTCAAGGAAGCACAGAGGATCCCAATGAAGATCAACTCAAACAGACTAACTCCAAGACACATTATAATTAAAATGGCAAATTTCAAAGGCAAAGAGAGAATCCTAAAATCATTAAGAGAGAAACAGCAAATAACATATAAGGGGGTTCCGATAAGTCTATCAAATGATTATTCAACAGAAAAAATACAAGCCAGAAAGGAATGGCAAAAAAATATTCAAAGACATGGAAAACAAAGGCCTGCAACCAAGAATACTCTACCCAGCAAAGCTCTCATTCAAAATGGAAGGAGACATAAGTATTTTTCCAGACAAAAGAAGACTAAAATAATACATCTCTACCAAACCAGCATTGCAAGAAATGCTAAAGGGTCTGCATTAAAAAAAAAAAAAATGAAGAAATAGAGAGATACAAAGTGGGGAAATAGCAATAAATAAGTATCAATTAATAATAACCTTAAGTGTCAATGGATTAAATGTGCCAATCAAAAGACATAGGGTTGCTGAATGGATAAGAAAACATGACCAACATGTATGTTGTCTTCAAGAGAACCACCTCAGAACAAAAAATCAACACATATTGAAAGTGAAGGGATGGAAAATATAAATCAAGCAAATGAATATGAAAAAAAAAAAAAACTGGAGTAGCAATACTTATTTCAGACAAAATAGATTTCACAATGTAGGCTATAAAAGAGATAAAAAAGGGTATTTCATAATACTTAAGGGAACAATCCATCAAGAAGAAATAACTCTGGTAAACATATATGCACCAAACATAGAAACTCCCAAATATATTAGTAAAATCTTGGAGGACTTCAAGAAGGATATAGACAGCAACAAACTAATATTAGGGCACTTTAATTCCACATTATCAACAATGGACAGATCTTCCAAACAAAAATCACCAAGGATGTTGTGGCATTGAACATCACTCTAGAAGAAATGGACCTAACCGATATATACAGAACCTTTTAGCCCAAAGAAGCAAAATACACATATTTTCAAATGCACATGGAACATTCTCTAAGACAGACCACTTTGTAGGTCACAAGCCAAACCTCCACAATTACAGGAAAATTGAAATCTTACCATGCATCTTCTCAGATCACAATGGCTTGAAACTAGAAACCAATCTCAAGGGAAAAAAGAAAAATACTCTAATTCATGGAGACTGAATAACATGCTTTTAAGTAATTATTGGTTAACAATGAGATCAAAGATTAATCAAAAAGTTCCTGGAAACAAATAACGATGAACACACAACAGTCCAAAACCTATGGGACACAGCAAAGGCAGTGCTCAGAGGGAAATTTATAGCAATACAGGCCTACTTAAAAAGGTCACAAGAAGTTTATACAAGCAACCTAAACATAAAGTTGCAAGAACTAGAGGAGCAACAACAAACATAGCCCAGAGCAAGTAGAAAGAAGGAAATCATCAAGATCAGAGAAGAACTAAATAACTCAGAGATTCAAACTACAATTTGAAGAATCAACAACTCCAGGAGCTGGTTCTTCGAAAAAATAAACAAAATTGACAAGCCTTTATCCAGACTCATCAAGAAAAAGTGAGAGAGGACCCAAATAAACAGAATCAGAAATGACAGAGGAGAAATCACAACTGGTGCTTCAGAAATACAAAATATTGTAAGAAATTACTACAAACAACTCTATGACAAGAAATATGACAATCTGGGTGAAAGGGACACATTTCTGGAATTGTATAATCTACCAAAACTGAACCCAGAAGAAGCAGAAAGTCTGAATAGGCCAATAACAACTAGTGAAATTGAAGAAGTAATCCAAAATCTCCCAAAGCACAAGAGCCCTGGATCAGATGGATTCACAACTGAATTTTACCAAACATTTAAAGAAGAACTAACTCCTATCCTTCTCAACCTATGCCAATAAATACAGGAAGAGGGAAGACTTCTAAACTCTTTCTATGAGGTCAATATTATTCTAATTCCAAAACCAGGTCAAGACACAACTAAGAAAGAAAACTATAGGCCAATATCTCTGATGAACATAGATGTTAAGATTCTCAACAAAATATTGGCCAACATGATTCAGCAGTATATTAGAAAGAACATACACCATGATCAAGTGGGTTTCATCCCAGGGATGCAAGGATGGTACAACATTTGCAAATCAATAAATGTAATACACCACATCAAAATGAAAGACAAAAACCATATGATCATATCAATACAGGCTGAAAAAGCATTTGATAAACTACAGCAACCATTTATGACAAAAATCCTCAACAAAATTGGAACAGAGTGCACATACCTCAACATAATGAAGGCTATATATGAGTAACCTGAAACCAACACCATAATCAATTGGCAAAAACTAAAAGCTATCCCTCTAAGATAAGGAATGAGACAAGGCTGTCCACTTTCTCCACTTCTGTTCAACATCGTCTTGGAAGTTCTAGCCATAGCCATTAGAGAAGAAAAATGAATCAAAGGTATCCAAATAGGAAAGGAGGAAGTCAAACTGTCATTATTTACAGATGACATGGTAGTGTACATACAAAACCGGATAGGCTCCACCAAAAACTTACTCAAGCTAATAAGCAAATTTAGCAAAATAGCTGGATATAAAGTCAATATCCAGAAATCAAAAGCATTTTTGTATACCAATAATGAAACATCACAAATAGAAGCTAGATAGCAAATCCCACTTACTATAGCAACAAGAAAAGTAAAGTACTTAGGAAAAAACTTAACCAAGGAGGTAAAAGACTTGTACTCAGAAAACTACAGAACACTGAAGAAAGAAATTAAGGAAGATACAAATAAATGGAAGCATATACCATGTTCATGGATGGGAAGAATTAACATCATTAAAATGTCTATACTACACAAAGCAATCTATAGATTCAATGCAATCCCATTTAAAATACCAATGACAGACTTCAAAGGGATACAAAAAATACTTCAAAAATTTATATGGAGCCAAAAGTACCTATGAATAGCCACAACAATCTTGAAAAAATAGGAACATAGTAGGAGGAATCACAATATCAGACATCAAACTATACTAGAAGGCTACCGTCATCAATACAGTCTGGTAGTGACATAAAAATAGACATATAGATCAATGGATCAGAATTGAGAGCCCAGAAATAAACCCAAGACTCTGTGGTTAACTAATATTTGACAAAGGGGGAAGGAACATAAAATGGAGTAAAAACAGTCTCTTCAACAAGTTGTGTTGGGAGAACTGGACAGCAACATGCAAAAAGATAAAACTAGACCACCAACTTACACCATACACCAGAATAAACTCAAGATGGATAAAAGACTTAAACATAAGCAGTGCTACCATAAAATTCCTGGAGAAAAATATAGGCAGTAACATTTTTGATATCCTACACAGAAATATGTTTACTGATACTTCACCAAGGGCAAAGGAAATAAAGGAACAAATCAACAAATGGGACTATATCAAATTGAAATGTTTCTGTTCAGCTAAAGAAAATACCAGCAATATTAAAAGGGAACCAACTGTATGGGAAAACATATTTGCCAATGATATTTCAGACAAGGTTTTGATCTCCAAAATATATAAAGAACTAATGCAACTCAACACCAGGGAGACAGACAGCCCAATTAAAAATGGGCAAAGGACCTGAACAGACAACTCACTGAGGAAGACATACGAAGGGCCCAGAGGCATATGAAAGAATGTCAACATCACTAGCCATCAGACAAATGCAAATTAAGACCACAATAAGATACCACCTTACACCTGTCAGAATGGCAATCATCAACAAATCAACAAAGAACAAGTGTTGGCTAGGATGTGGGGCAAAGGGAACCCAGGTGCAGTTTTGGTGGGAATGCAGGCTGGTGCAGCCACTATCGAAAATAGTATGGAGTTTCCTTAAAAATCTAAAAATTGAACTGTCTTTTGATCCAGTAATTCCACTACTAGGGCTATCCCTGAAGAATCCTGAAACACCAATTCATAACAATTTATGTACACCAATTCATAACAACTTATGTACCCCTTTGTTTATAGCAGTGTTATTTACCATAGCCAATTGCTGGAAACAGCCTAAGTGTCCATCAGTGGATGATTGGATCAAAAAACTTTGGTACATTTACACAATGGAATTCTATATAGCAGAAAGAAAAAAGAAACTTGTACCATTTGCAACAACATGGATGGAACTGGAGAGTATTATGCTTAGTGAAATAAGCCAGTCAGTGAAAGACAAATACCATATGATCTCACCCATTACAGGACAATAATGAATAAAACAAACAACAAGCGAAACAGAACCAGGTATATGAATATAGTGAAGAGGCCTTCAGTGGGCAGGGGGAAAGGGAGCGGGGGGAGGGGGGAGATAGAGGCAAAGAAAGAGAGGGGTTTAGACAAGAACCTAGTATGGAAGAACCATGGACATGGTCAAGTGGGATTGACTTTGTAGGGGATTGGTTCAGTGGGGAAGGGGACAGAGGGGAGTAAAAAGGGGATGGATGTAATACAACAACAATATAATTAAAATGAAAAAGAAGAGAGACATATATTTCATGATATTCATATGCACATTGTAAAAGTAAGCAAATTCATAAAAACAGTAAAAAACTGGTTGCCAGGGGTTGGGGAGCAGGGGATTTGGAGAGATGCTTAAAGATACAAACTTGCAACTAGTATATAAATAAGTCCTGGAGATTTAATGCACCATACAGGGAATAAAGACAACAATATTGTATTATAGACATCAAACTTACTAAGAGACTAGATCTTACGCTTTCCCACCACAAAACAGAAATAATTGCATGACATGATAGTTACCAATTGAAATCATGTTACAATATATAAATGTACCAAATCAACATTTTGTACATCTTAAGTTTCCATAGTTATATGTCAGAGATATTTCAATTAAAAAAAAAAAAAAAAAGACAATTCAAGAGGTAATCAAGTAGAAAACAAGTAGGGCCAAAGACACTATTGTCCTAGGCTCCTGCTTGCTTTCTTTTTCTCTTTTTCTTTTTCTCTTACTTTCTTGCTTGCTCTCTGTATGGCTTATAACTGACCCCACTACATCTATATCACTCTTCACTTTCAGTAGGTTAAGTTACCTCCATTTTCACAGAAAATAGAAGCCATAAGGAATAGGATAAGAATTCTGCTATTTTCCAATCCCTAAAATGTTTTGTTTTGTTTTGTTTGCATTCACAGCCATTCTTATCTTTTACCTTCATATTACAACAAAAGATTTATTTCTTCTTCTGTCAAAGGCAAATATCTTTTTTTAAAAGATTTTATTTATTACCCTGGCTGGTGGCACAGTGGATAAGGCACCAGCCTGCAAACCCAAAAGTTGCTGGTTTGATTCCCAGCCAAGGCACATAACCAGGTTGCAAGCCAGGTCTCCAGCCAGGTCCGTAGCTGAAGGCAGGTAAAAGGCAACCATACATTGACATCTCTCTCCCTTTCTTCCTCCCTCCTTCCCCTCTCTCTAAAAATAATGAACAAAATATTTTTAAAAACTTCTTTAGCTAGAATTACATACCAACAAAAGGAATTTCTCCCCATGCATCTCCAAAAGAATTTTTCTGTGTTATTGGAAACAAGAAAAAAAAAATGCCCATGTCTAATATTCTGGGATTGATTTCCTAACACCACAAACACTCAACATACCATTACCTTCTCCAGGGCAGTTGCTATGTGTTACTCATGGCATCTCTAATACCCAGTACAGGATCTGACACAAAGAACATTCCTAATATATTAGTATTTAATTAATATAAATACGCACCAGGAGTTCTTTCAAGTTAAATGGCTACCAATGTAAAAAAGAAAGATAAATCGTGTTGTCTTGCCTAGTCAGTAAATATATTTGCCTACATCTCTATCATTGTGCTCATCAAAACACCAAATGGTTTTTTCCCCTGTAGGTATTCACTAAATTTTAACTGAACCACTTGCCTTGAAGTTTCCTCTCCTACATTTTGTTGATAATATGTTATACCATGGCCATAAGCGTTTCCTAGGTATGCCAGAAAATGCTAACTGTACCCTAATACCCATTCTTTCCTCCTTCTCACTTTCATCTGGGAACATGAACTACTCAGCTTGAAACTATATTCCCCAGCTTCTCCACAGTTAGGCATGCCCACATTATAAATTCTGGACAACTGAGAGGACTATAGTGTGAAGCTCCTAAGTTACCTTCTTCAGGACAAAGTGACTTGCCCTGAAGAGCCCTGGACTATTCTGTGAGAGAGAAAATTACTTCTGTTGTATTGGAACCACTGTTTAAGACTTTTTATTATAACAGCTTAGCCTGTTCCTTAACCAATGGACTATAGCACTTGAGCTGGTAAGAAATATTACAAAGCTTTAAAAAGTATCACCTTGTATGAAGAATGATTTTAAACCTGAAAGCCTCAATTTTGAATTGGCTTTGAGATACATAAGGATTGACAGCCCAACAGTTTAGTGTTTCAGAATATGAATAGTCAGAGATGAAGTGCCTATTATACAGCATGTAGGAGAAGTACATTTTAATAAACTGTTGGGTGCTTATGTTTTGTGATTATTTTGAGTAGGTTTCCCTAAGAATAGTATTTACTAAACTATTTCACATAGATTACTAAAATTCCACAAGAAACAAATAGGCATTGTGTGTTTGCCGAACACTCATGCTTGGACACACATGCATAAAGTGGACAGGATAGTGATATTAAGAATAGAGAGTTCTTCCTTGGCTGGTGTGGCTCAGTGGATTGAGCCTGGAAACCAAAGGATCATTGTTTTGAATCACAGTCAAGGCACATGCCTATATTGTAGGCCCAGTTCCCATTTGGGGGGTGCACTAGAAGCAACCACACATTGATGTTTCTCTCCCCTTATCCTTCCCTTTCCCTCTCTCTAAAAAGAAATAAAATTGTTTACAAGAATAGAGTTCTGTTATCACATTTGAGAAGCTTGGTTAAATAGGTTTGTTGACTACAAACTCCTCAGAGCTTTTAATATACTTTGATATTTTACTAGGTTGATTCTTTATTACCATAGTGTAATAAGCTGGTATGTGAGGGTAGATATATTTTAAAAGAGTCACAAGCAAGCCCTGGCTGGTGGAACAGTGGATAAGGAGCCAGCCTTTGAACTCAAAGGTTATTGGTTTGATTCCCCAGCCAGGGCACATAACCAGGTAGCAAGCCAGGTCTCCAGCCTGATCCGTAGCTGGGGGCAGGTGAAAGGTAACTATACATTCATATCTCTCTCCCTCTCTACCTCTATACTTTCCCCTCTAAAAATAATAAATATAATCTTTAAAAAAAAAAGTGTCACAAGCATACTTGAAATTATTTAAAAGTAGGATACACTCTCCAGTTTACTATAGACCCTACCATTACTTAAAAATCCCACTGCTAGACTCTATAAATTACCTTATCAGTACTTGAAGACATTAAATTTTGTATTATCTGGCTTGAAAACATATTCTAGGTTTAAGTCTTGATTTTTCACCTGACTTAAGCACCAAACCCACTTACTTCCTAGGAAAGTTTCCATTAGAGCTTAAGAAGCCAGTATGGGTGCTCCTTTTTGAATGTCACCTGATAAAATACAGAGAACTAGCTTTGGGTACTAAATATTTCCTTACTTGGTTGTTTCACTGACAAAAATAAAAAGGGTATACTCTGAATAGAGTTTTTTTTGTTTGTTTGTTTTTGTTTTTTGTTTTTTGTTTTTTGTTGTTTTTTTTTTTTTTTTTTTGGCATAGACAAATAATAACTCGACCTTGTTTTGTTACCAAGGAATAAAAGGAAGAGATTCTTGCTATGATTTTCCATGCTGCCAAACTTGCTTCAGATTGCTATTGCTTCAAAATTATAAACCTCAGTGAAGCAAGCTAACTAGAATCTTTTATTACAACATAGTTGCTTTTGGTGAATTAGGGAAGGAGGCTAAAGAGAAAAAAGTGCTCAGGCTAATCACTGAAGCAGCAAGAATCTTACATATTTGTGATTTCATTCCCATTTAATAAACTTTAAACATAAATATGATAGTATTGGTTATCATTTATATTAAACAGGCTAGAGAATTACATGTTCCAATCATATGCCTCACAGCAGAGTGATTGTTATGAATCGGTGTTCTCAGCCAACATTGATCAGCAACACTTTGCAAAAACACTCTATCAATGAAGCACTTTACATGAGTTGAGAAAATATCACTCATGTCACTCTTTTCACAGTCAATGAGAATGTTCCTACTTATTTCCTTTCATCTCCATATTTTCTAAAAATAAAAATGAAGTGAGTTTTCAAACTATTTGAGAGATAATGCCTTTGCAGGTAGAGTCTATAAGTATATTTTGGAGCATATTATGCTTGGTAATGAAATGAAAGGGCACTGTAATAAATTCATGATCCACTACTGTGAACTTTCCAGCATTTAGAGAACCACAAGGTGATTGCTCACCAAACCTACTAATTTGTTCTTTTCAACTCATCTCTATACTCTGGAAATTTCGTTTGGTGAAACAAAAAAAAAATGGCTAGCAACTCACTTTTAGGAAATAAGTGGATTTCTCCCCACAAATAGTTAATTGTAAAAGAACAGTATTTGACCTACCTGATGCATAAATAACATGCTTTCTCAGGCAATCCTAACAGTTTTACTATTCATGTTACTTTAAAAATAATTTCCAAAATAACCACATAGATGCAGCCTGAACAAAGTTTTCAATGTCCAAACAAAATATAAACTATTTACTGTGGTCCACCCTTTTCAATCAAAAGTTTAAGAAATTATAAAAAGAATTAAACAAAGAATTAGTCTAGATTTGTTTCACTTGTTGGATGGTATAACTGCAAAATAGTCCTCTTACTGAAATTAATGCAAGATGAAAAATAAGTATTGTGAGCTACTAAGGCTGCATATGTGTATATGTGTTCTCAAATGAATAGACTGAAAATTAGAACCTTGGCAACTAGCTATTTCATGTACCCTTGAGTTTAGCTATTTTGTCATTATAACAACTTGACATTTTCTGTGTGATTCTGATGTTTTAAAAAGATTGCATTTTTAATCATTGGCAGTAGTATTTAAACAGCAGGCATTAATAGATGGTCCAAGAAGGCAGAAAATTGAAGTCAGAGAGGTCTGGCAATAATGACTAGGCAAATTTCCAAGACATAGGTAAAGCAAGTTGTTATAAAAGGCAGAGAAGGAGGATAGTCTGTCAGCACATAATAGGTGAAGATCTAGTTTGGGTCGCTTCATTGCACAACTTCAGGGGCACCATTCACATCACAGTGTTCCCAGTGCTATTGCTATCCCCTGGAGTTGATCAGTATATAGCTAGTTTGGCCACATGCAACAGTCCTGAGGTTTAGGCAGATAAACAGGAGTAACAGACAAATCAGGTAGTCAAGAAAATGTAAGAATAGAATTTTTAAAAATCTAGAATGCTTGGCAAATGATCAAGCACAAGATAAAATAGGGGTCCAGTTATGGGTATTGAAGAAGAAGGCAGGGACAAACCTAATCATTGCAAACAAAGCAAGAAAAAGCTTTTTTATTGTACAAAGTCAGAATGACATCCTTGGCAAGAGCACCTTGGTGTCGATCTATTGGTTACTGATTAAATTCCCTTTACAAGGGAATAGGACTATTATCAGAATTTGTGGTAATTTTAAAGCTACTGATAGTAGATAAATGACTTATCATTTGGAGTACAGATGTATTCAAGGACAAAATAGAGTCAAATTTTTAACATACTAGCTTCCCCATTTTACATCTTGCTCTATAAACAATGCTAAAATACAAAGGTTGTTTAAGTTTCACAGCAAACATCTACACAAAAATTTAAAAGTCATCAAGTACAGAGATGGTTTCTTTAGCCTATGCCAAAATGTTACATGTTACCAAACATGGCAAGAGAGAGAAAAATGTCTGAATGACTAAAATGTTTCCTAAAATAAAAATAAAATAATTTAAAAATTAATAAAACCATGTTTCCCATTTGAAGTTTCTAAGCTATGAAAACCCTCCATCCCCACACTTAACCTGCTATCCAGTTTGCCTCACAGATATTTTAAGTTAAATCACTGTTCAATTTATAAAACTTTTTCTTTATTTTTTCTTTTTCTTTCTTTCTTTTCTTTTCTTTTCTTTTTTTTTTCACCAATGTAGGTTGGTTGTTACCTGCCTCCAGCTACAGACCTGGCTGGAGACCTGGCTTGCAACCTGGTTATGTGCCCTGGATGGGGAATCAAACCACCGACTTTTTGGTTCGCAGGCTGCCACCTTATTCACTGCTACCAGCCAGGGCTAATTTATAAAACTTTTAATATGGACAAAGAAGATATTGGGGGACTTTTTCTTCATATAAGTTATTAGAATGTTTACATGTCTGATAAAGTCCTCAGGAGTCACTGAAAAAGAATATAAACAAAAGCATTTTAGCCAGATATTGCACAATCTGACTAAGCATTTAAAATTCAAGTTTATTTTTAAGGAAACATTAAAATAAATCTATATTAATAACTATGAATTCATGTTCATCAATCTATGTATATATTGATAGATAAAAGTAAATTCATTCAGCATTAAAAACTGTGGAGTTTCATATGAACATTCTCACATGATGGTAAATGAGAACCTGAAAACTATTTTATGTTTTCTACATTTAAACATGATGTTTTCAGGATTTGGAAAAATGGTGACTTCATTAAAGAAGTAAAGAGAGTGGAGAACCTTGCTTGGGGTTAGGAAAAGGGATTTAGGAGTTTAATTTTTGTTATGCTGAATTTGAGGTGGTATGGAATACAAAAACTGACTTATAACAACTGGTCAAGCACTGAGAAGTCATAGTACTTGAGTTCAAATCCTAGCTCTACAACTTACTAGTTTATGTGAACTTGGGGGAAGTTATAAATCCTCTTCACACTTGCTACTTCATCTGTATAATGAGGATAATGAAAGTAACTATCTCATAAAGTTGTTGAGAGAATTAAAGTGCAAAACACTTGGAACAGTGACTGGCAGTGCTCAATAAATAATTTGTCTTGCTGTTATTGGTATTGATATATATATATATATATAATTTGATTTCATTGTTTCTGTTGTTGCTATTATATTTTTTAAGATTTTATTTATTATTTTTAGAGAGAGGGGAAGGGAGAAGCAGAGAGGGAGAAAAACATCAATGTTTGATTGCCTTTCACCTGCCTCCAGCTAAGGATCTGGCTGGAGATCCGGTTTGCAACCTGGTTATATGCCCTGGCTGAGAATTGAACTAGCGACCTTTGGGTTCGTAGGCCAGCACCTAGTTGTTATATTTAGAGGGAAATTCCAGAAGATATTTATAAAAGCAGAATTGGTTGAGAAAGAGATTTGGACCTGGAAATAAATGTTTGATATGGTACTGATGAGTTTTATGAGTATAGATTTAGTAAAACTGTAAGAAAAAAATTGCAGGTGAAATTCATTTAAGAGTTGAGGCATGGATGGCAAACACAAGGCCCATGGGCCAAATCCAGCACTCCACCTTGTTTTATCCAGTCCAGTACCTTGTTTCTATCCAGCTCACTTAACTTTTAGGGAGTAGTTACATTTATACAGTCCTAAAATGATATTCAGCCCTCTGAAGGCAACCGTGAGCCTGGTGTGGCCCCCAGTGAAAATGAGTTTGACACCCCTAGTTTAACGGGTTGAGAAAGAACTGGGCATTGGGGATAGAAAATTTACTTTTCTATAAAGAGAAAAGGAAGAAAGAAATAAAAAGAAATCTAGAAAGGACAGTAGAGTAAGTAAAGATGATTTTCAGGAGAAGGAAAACTGTGGGGGAAGCCATGACCTGTTAGTCATTATTTCAGTGAGTTCTATCTGCTCTCTTAGCTCAGGTAACATATTTCACTCTCCTTCCCTTTACTCAGCTTATACAATCTGTACTAATGACTCAGCAGTTTTCCTGACTGAATTTAATTATTTTCCTAACTCCTCCTCCCAATTTTGTGCTCCAATATCTCCCATACTTGTTTTGTTAATGGGCTTCTCTCCCCCTCAAACAGTATAAGGAGGGTGTGTGCAATTTTCACAGAGGGCACAAACGTCCTCAAAGAGAGAACAAACAAAGGTTCTAATTTCCTCTGCATCTGGACTCAGCATGCTCTTTTTGATGACCTAGTCTCAAAAGTAAATTTTCCACTGTGGCCTCTAGTTTTGTGATAAGATTCTTCTCAAGGTTACAATCTGGTTGCAGGTGCAAAAAAAAAAAAAATTGCATGTGAGGGAAAATATTCTAAACGGAATCTATGGCTCATCAAGCTATCTCCAAATTTCTTATTCACTTAAACTCTGAATATTTTTTTCTTTACTACAGAAAATACATAATGTGAAAGTGCAGCAGCAGTAGTCATGACAAGGGCAAAGCTAGTTGATAGCTTCAGGGTGGCCTTCATGAGATCAATATGCTTTAATGGAATCTTTCTTTCCAGGGTATGACCCCCAATTCTGTAGGTTATAAAACTATGATTCACCAAACTCAAAATAATAGGAAAACTACTTATGAATATGTTGTGACTGTAATATAACAAGAGTACGTACAGTGAGTGAGAAACTTTCCTTGACCCTCAAGCTTTTTTCAGCTGGTCTAATAATCCAATAGACATGAGACAAATTAGCAAGAGAAAATGACCAAATTTAATTACATACATATGTATAGGAACTCTGCCTACATGAGAGAGGCGGAGACCCTACATATATAAGAAATTCAAAGACAGAAAGGAATTAATGAGGTACATATGATATTCTTAGCTAAGACTTTGAGGGCTTCAGAGGGGAGGCAAGTCATTGTAAGATAATAAGAAAAGATATTCTTCTAGGTAGTTAATAGGGAGGGCACAGAAGTTTCTCTTGGCCCCACAGGCACAGGGTCTTGTTTGCCTTTATCTCAAAACAATCTGCATAGCACAGAGGCACATTCTGGGGTTACTCATTCTGAATCCCTATGATACTCATTTACACTGACATCCATATCTTGGCTTCGAGGCACCTGGAATATCAAATTTATAAACTCTAGTGAACATGGATCAAAGGAAAACATAATTTTTTAATTTGAAGGGTGATAAAAATTAATGAACTTTCCTTTTATGAAACTGAATCATACTAGTACAAAATGGGAACACCAGTATATACTGATTCACAGTAACTCTGATGATGCTACCTATGCCTCTCTTGTCTATGTGTGGGTTTGGCTAATAATCTATGTCTTTATATTCTGGCATAATAATCTATGCCTTTATATTCTAAGACGTTACACACACACACACAACTAGACTTCCATATTGAAACATAATTCCTATTTTGTACATTCCATTCACCACATTTTATTGTGATGTCCTAATAACATAAAACAGTGGTTCCAAAATTTACTACATAAAAAAAAAAAGAAAAACAAGCTGATTTGAAATGCAGATTCCATGTACTTGAATCCAGGGATTCCTTCTCTGTAGGTCTCAATAGATCCCAGAAATCAGCATTTGAAAAACTACTCCTGGTGGTTTTGAAGCAAGTGGTCCTTGAGAAACATTGACCAAAATGCAGATTAATGTCACCATTTGCCCTTTCCAAAGCACTCTCTAAGATGTGGTACTACTGATCAGGCTTTCCTTACATAACTAATTTCATACATGTCATTACCATTTCAGTGACAGGTATGGAACTCTCTCTGATCATGATTTCTGTCTCTAGTTTGTGGCCCTTTGTCTATGGGCTACACTGACAGTTAGATAACACTTCAAAATAAAATGTATTTTCATAGAGAAGTTGCAAATTCACTGTGAATCTTTTCATTTCTTGCTTGAGAATTTTATGTAGTCTAATTCTATTTTGGTGACTGCCAAATGCTCACAGCATGGCTGATTTCCAGTCAGTACTCCCCTTAGACTAAAATATCTTATTTTTGATCATTTTCACTGCATGACTGCTTCTACTTGATAGGTTAAATCTGGATTTCTGTCGACTTACATCCTTAACCTCTTCCAGAGAGGTTATTGTTTCGATTCTCAATAATGTTCACAATACTTTCTCCTTTATTATCACTAAAAATTTAATGAACATGCCATTTAAATTCTTTTCAAAGTCATTAATGAAGACATTAGCCAAACAGAGAAATAACGCTATCCCTCTGCAACTAAAAATAATTTCAACTAGCAAACAAGGTTTATATTTCAATTGCTTCAACTCCATTTCAAGGCTTCTACAAATATAGGGCCACTTATTGGTAACAAATATTTACAGAAAAATATTTATTCAAACCAAGACTCCCTACATATGAATAATCAAAAGCAAAACTTCAATCAAACACCTAAAACAAAACCACATAATTATGTTTTGTGGTGACTTTTGTAGGGATGTATTATAATAATCCAACTTTCTCTCTTTGATTCCTTTTCTTATCTGATCACTATGGTTAGAACTTCTGAAATGATGTTGAACAGAAGTGGAGAGAGTGGACAGGACACCCTTATCTTGTTCTTGATCTTAAGGGGAAGGATTTTAGGGTTTGCACATTGAGTTGATGTTGGCTGCAGGTTTTTCTTATATGACCTTTATTATGTTGAGGTATGTTCCCTCTGTTCCCAGATTGCTAAGCATTCTTATCATAAATGGGTGCCATACTTTATCAAATGTTTTTTCAGCAGCTATCGATACAATCATATAGTTTTTGTTTTTCATTTTGTTTACGTGGTGTATTACATTTATTGACTCGCAAATGTTGTACCATCCTTGCATATCTGGGATGAAACCCACTTGTTCATGGTGTATGGCCTTTTTAACATATTGCTGGGTCCAGTTGCCAATATTATGATGAGGATTTTAGCATCTACATTCAAAAGCAATATTGGTCTGTAGTTTCTTGTCTTAGTTGTGTCTTGACCTGGTTTTGGGATTAAAATAATACTGGACTGATAGAAAGAATTTGGTAGTCTTCTCTTCTTTGGATTTTTTGTAATAGGTTGAGGATAGGAGTTAGTACATCCCTAAATGTTTGGTAAAACTCACTTATGTAGCCACCTGGTCCATCTAGCTCTTGTGTGCTGGGAGTTTTTTTGATTACTGCTTCAATTTCACTAATTGTTATCAGTGTATTCAGAAGCTTTCTGCTTCTTCATTTAGTTTCAGAAGATTATATATTTCCAGAAACTTGTCCATTTCACTCAGGTTGTCAGATTTTTTGCCATACAGATGTTCACAGTAATTTCTAACTATGCATTCCTGTGGTATTGATTGTGATTTCTTCCTGTCATTTCTGATTTTGTTTATTTGGGTCCTCTCTTTTTCTTGATGAGTCTAGTTAAAGGCTTGTCGATTTTGTTTATCTTTTCAAAGAACCAGCTCTTAGATTTATTGATACTTTGAATTGTTCTTTTAGTCTCTATGTCATTTAATTCTGCTCTGATCTTGATTATTTCCTTCCTTTTACTCAATCTGGGCTTTGTTTATGGTTGCTCCTCTAGTTATTGTAGGCTTATGGTTAAGTTGTTTATGTGAGATTCTTCAGTCCTTTTTAAGCAGGCCTGTGTTGTTATTAACTTCTGTCTCAGAACTGCCTTCATTGTGTCCCATAGGTTTGGGGCTTTTGTATATTTATTTTCATTTGTTTCCAGAAACTTTTTGATTGCTCCCTTGATCTGATTGTTAACCCATTCATTATTTAATAGCATGTTAATTTAGCCTACATGAATTTGAATGATTTATGGTATTTCCCTTGAGGATGATTTCTAGTTTCAAGCCATTGTAATCTGAGAAGATGCTTGCTATGATTTCAATTTTCTTGTAATTGTGGAGGCCTGTCTTGTGTCCTACTATGTAGTCTATCTTTGAGAATGTTCCATGTGCATTTGAAAAGAAACTATATTTTGCTTCATTGGGGTGAAATACATATATATGAGTGTGTGTGTGTGTGTGTGTGTGTGTGTGTGTGTGTGTTAAAGGCATTTGATATTTGATCTAGAGAGTTGTTCAATGCTATAATATCCTTGGTGTTTCTTTGATTAGAAGATCTCTCTATTGTTGATAATGGGGTATTATAATCCCCTACTGTTAGTGTGTTGCTATCTGTATCCTTCTTGAAGTCCTCCAAGATTTTCCTTATATATTTGGGTGTTCCTACATTGGATGCATATATGTTTATAAGGGTTATGTCTTCTTGATGGATTTTTCCCTTAAGTATTATGAAATGTCCTTCTTTGTCCCTTTTTATGGCCTTCATTATAAAACCTATTTGATCTGAAACAAATATTGCTACCCCAGCCTTTGTGTGTGTGTGTTTATTTGCTTGAAATATTTTTTCCATCCCTTCACTTTCAGTTTGTGCAGATCTTTTGTTCTGAGATGAGTCTCTTACAGACAGCATACATATGGGTCCTGTTTTCTTATCCATTCAGCTACCCTATGTCTTTGATTGGAGCATTTAATACATTTACATTTAAGGTGATTATTGATAGGTACTTATTCATTGTGATTTTCCCCTTTTGTACCTGTGTTCCTCTCTCTCTTTCTTTTTTTTCTTTCCATTCATTATTGCTATCATTTAATATATGTAAGCACACATAATAAATATCTGATACATATAAAGCAAATAAGCATAAGCTATGAATACATTGTTACTATTATTTTAATGTAAATTACAATTATGAAGTAACTATTATCTGTTAGATTGATTAAGATAAGGAAAATAAAGGTTTTATTTTATTTTTACTTATTCCTTCTCCAGAGCTTTTCCTTTTTTTTTTTTTTTTTTTTATGGAGAGCTGAGTTTCTCATGTATATATTTTACCTTGCCTTTTAAAAAAGTTTAAGATTTTATTATTTTTAGAGAGAGGAGAAGGAAGAGTGGGAGAGAAATATCAATGTATGGTTGTCTTTCACCTGCCTCCAGCCAAGGACCTGGCTGGAGATCTGGCTTGCAACCTGGTTATGTGCCCTGGCTAGGAATTGAACCAGCGACTTTTAGGCTCGCAGGGTTGTGTCTTATCTACTGTGCTACCAGCCAGGGCCTCTCTCTTTTTCTTATAGCAGTCTCTTTAGCATCTATTGCAATGCTGATTTGGTGGAAATGTCGTTTTTTAGCCTCTTTTGTCCGAGAAACTCCTTATTTCACCTTCCATTTTGAATGAAAGCCTTGCTGGGTAGAGTATTCTTAGGTGTAGGCCTTTGCTTTTAATTGCTTGGGATATTTTTTGCCATTCTCTACTGGCTTGTAGTATTTCTGTTAAGAAATCAGCTAATGATCTTATTGGAGGGCCCTTTTATGTTATGTGTTTCTCTCTTGCTGCTTTTGGGATTCTTCGTCTTTGGATGTTGCCATTTTAATTATGATGTGTCTGGGTGTGGGCCTGTTTTGGTATCCCTTCATTGGGATTCTGTGTGCTTCTTGGATTTGTATCACTTTTTCTCTCATCAAGTTTGGGAAGTTTTTTGTCATTTTTTCAAACAGGTTTTTCCCCCTTGCTCCTCTTCTTCTCTTTCTGGTATCCCTATGGTACAGATATTATGTTTCATGTTGTCCTGCAAATCTCTTAACACCTTTTCATTCTTTTTTAGTCTTTTTGTTTCTTTTTCTTCTTCTTCTTCTTCTTCTTCTTCTTTTTTTTTTTTTTTTTTTTTTTTTTTTTTTTTTTTTTTTTTTTTTTTTTTTTTTTTTTTTTTTTTTTTTTTTTTTTTTTTTTTTTTTTTTTTTTTTTTTTTTTTTTTTTTTTTTTTTTTTTTTTTTTTTTTTTTTTTTTTTTTTTTGTATTGTCTGGAAATTTTTTCTACATTGTCTTCCAATTTGCTGATCTGATCCTCTGCTTCTTCTATCCTGCTTTTAATTCCTTCTACCACATTCTTCAATTCAGAAACTGTAGTCTTCATTTCCTCTTGGCTCTTACTGATAGTATCTATTTCCTTTTTTATTTAAGATTTTATTTATTATTTTTAGAAAGAGGGGAAGGGAGAGAGACAGAGAGGGAGAGAGACATCAATGCATGGTTGCCCTTCACCTGCCTCCAGCTGGAGGCCTGGCTAGCAATCTGGTTATGTGCCCTGGCTGGGAATCGAACCAAGGACCTTTGGGTTCACAGGTTGATGCCTTATCTACTTTGCCACCAGCCAGGGCTCTACATCCTTTTTTAATGTTGGTGTAGTTCTCAGTAGTTCCTTGTATCTTTCCTGGAGTTCTTTATAGTTTTCATTGAACTTGCTTATTACCATTATTTTGAATTCTATGTTGGACAGATAGTTTGCTTGCCTCTATTTCATTTACCAGTCTTTCTGGGGATTCCTCCTGTACTTTTGGTGAAGTATTGTTTATTTTTCTTCCTGTTTTAGGTGTCTCTTCTTGTTTGTCTCTAATTTCTTAGATTAATCTGCTTTGACTCCCTGCCTTTACAGTGTGGATTTCTATGGTCAGTGTCCTGCTGGATTCAATGGTGTAGTCTTCTAGGTTTCCTGAATTTGGTGCTCTTGAAATGCCCTGTCTGCTATTTATTTAGGTTTTCTGCTTGTAGTTTGGATTTGGCTGCTCATTGTTTGTTCCTTCTCTCTGTCTATCTAATGGGGGTCACTCTTTCCACCATGTCTCATATATTTTTATTGAGCTGCCAGTTGGAGATAATAATTCATGTAGAAGATTGTGGTGTAAACCAGGTGTTTGAAGTTAGCAGAGATCTAGTTCCTGTATCTGTCTCTTTTCTTGATCAAGTCTCTCTGTAATCTGCAGTCAGGCTCTAGCTCGTTGGGGTAGAGGTGAGCAAACCCTGTGGGCAGGGGATATGACTTCCAATCAGGCTGATGTCAGTTAGGTTGGAGTGGTTGGAGTGACTAATGAATTGGTTCTGGGGACCTGCCTGGACCTTCACCAGCTTTCACTCTAAGCCTGGGCCCAGAGCAAGTGGGCTCTAATGCAACCCTGTGCTTCTTTCCAAAAAGTTTTCCTCTCTCTGCTGTCATCTCCAAAGAGCTGCTGTGTCTGTGATCTGATCTGGGCATGCCCTGGGCTTCTGCCACATCTTTTTTTCTGTACTCCTGGCCAGTTCCCAAAATTCACAGTTCCTCACAGTCAGGGCCAGTCAGGTGGCTGTGTTCTGTTTTTTCCAAAGTCACAATGCAGCATGAATGCTATTCTCTCATATTCCAGTGATTGCTCCAAGTTTCCCTGCTCCCTGTCATCTACCTCCTGGTTAACAAGCAGTTCCAAAGCTGCCCAAAGCTGCATCTATACAGTGTATCAAGCAGATCCCAGCTGAGCCAGCCACCCCTGCAACCCCGTTCAGAAGCCATAGGCCCCTGAGCCTCTGTGATCCGTGGCCACCTTTGCCTTGGGTTGCTCCAACTATTGGGCTCTAAAACCTCTCAAGCAGAAACTGCTAGAATCTAGTGGCTTCCTGCACCACCTCCCTGAGACTTTCACCTATATGTACTCCATGCCAAATCCTTCAGCTGCTCAGAAACTGGAGCAAGCACTCGGCACTGCTAGTTACCCTGCAGCCATCTTCTAACCTCAAAATTTTTTATTCTGTATCTTATGAATTTACAGAGCCCAATTTTACTCAATAGATTCAATATGAAGTCATCTTTGTTAGGCACACTCAGATCACATGCTCAAGTTCAACTCACCATTTTTTCTCTCTGTAATCAAAATTTATAACTGAAATCCATATGATTTGCACACATATCAATCTGCCAAGTAATCCAATTTTACCATCCCTGGGACTCTGACTTCTTTCTTAAAAGTCCTACAAGGCCTATAGTTTAACATTTGAAATAAAACCCAAATGCAAAACCCACAGTAACTGCTGGAAGATCTCTCCAATATTGACCACCATCCAGAAACCCTGCTCCCACACTTCTGTTGTACATTTCACACATTACTTATATAATAGAACTAATTTTTGCTGGCTTGATCAGAGGTTTCCCTGATAAAGTGACATTTAAGCTAACCTCTGAAGTTGAAAGAAACAGGAAAGGAAAGAGCATTTCAGGCAGAAGTACATGGTAATTAAAGCCTACCCAACATTTTCCTTGCATGTCTAATAGGTATAACTTTTTTTTTTTTACATAATTTTTTTATTGCTGTTGTATTACATCCATCCCCTTTTTGCTCCCCTTTGTCCCCCACTCCACCCACCCATTCCCCCCAGAGTCAATCCCACCTGTTGTCCATGTCCATGGTTCCTTTATACTAGGTTCTTGTCTAAGCTGCTCCCCTTCTTTGACTCTGCCTCCCCCCTCCCCCCAACCCCTTTCCCCCTGATCACTGAAGGCCTATTCCTTGTATTCATACACTTGGTTCTGTTTTGCTTGTTGTTAGTTTTGCTCATTATTGTCCCGTAATGGGTGAGATCATATGATACCTGTCCTTCACTGACTGGCTTATTTCACTAAGCATAATACTCTCCAGTTCCATCCATGTTGTTGCAAAGGGTACAAGTTCCTTCTTTCTTTCTGCCATAT
>PVIW01013329.1:0-27851 GCA_004026585.1 Noctilio leporinus
TTATCAATGTACAATAGCAGCCAGGTAGATGCTCAATAAATATTTGTTGAATGACATTAGTTGTAGAAAATTACACAGGGATAAGCACTGTTAATGATCACATGCTGTTTATTCAGGGTTTCTTCCTAAATGTTTTTAAACCAGTATGGTTCTAAAAATGGCTTTCATAAATTGGGGTCATGATGTAGCTCTTTTTTTTTCTAGTTGATTAGAATGACCAGCATTTTTCTTCATTATTAAATATTTTTCAGAATATTGTTTTTAAAAAGATATATTGAACATACCCTCGTTTAGTCATTTTAAGTCGTATTTGTTGTTTCCAATTTTTAAAAAATTTTGGTAATTATAAATAATGTTTTGATTTGTATGAAAATTTTTGCCTTGTCCTCTTATGACATGGGTTCCTTGATAAACTGGGTTCACTGTAGCAAGCCCCTCTTTTACATATTCCTTTTCTCTCCCCCATACCAGGCTGTGGGAAGAGTGTTCAAATACCTGGCAACCTTAGAAACCAGTATGCATTTTGAAGGATTTGCTTTCCAAGTTTGGTGTGGCCAAACTTGGCAGAGATTTTGTAGATGGGGAATGTGCGCTGTTTTCTGGCAGAAAAGAACCAGGTAGTGGACCTTGTCTGTCATGTCAAAGAATTTGGACTTCCTATAAGCTGAGGAAACATTTGGTGGGGACTCTTTCATGATATAGAAGATTAGACAAAGTTGCTGGAATTATAAGGACCAATTACTGGATAATCTAGATGAAAATTGATGCAAGTACAAATATAGGTACTGGTTTTGGAAATGAAAGGAAAGGATGAATTAGAATCATGTTAAAAGATGATCAAAATTCCCTGGTGATTGATGGTGGAAAAACAGGTCATCAGTGGCATTTAGAATTTTGACTTGTGTGACTGCATTGGTACCATCAGCAGAATTGTAAAATACCAAATTTGTGGGGTTGCGATCTTGCGTTTGGTTTTAGACATACGACATTGCATAGGTGGCCATGTCTAACAAACGGTAGGAAGGAGCAGCTCTGGCATTTAGAGATCTGGACTGGGGATACAGGTTTGGAAGTCAGCATCACGTTGTGGGGGTGGTACCTATGACGTGTAGGTGAGGTCACCCTGGACAGTTTCTGGGAGAGTTGAGGAAAGACTGTAGTGTTACAGTGGCAGAAGAGAATAATATATATTGAAGGAGCCTCAAAAGTAAAGGGGTATAAAGAAGGGTTTTTTCATAGCTATCAGAAATTTCAAGAGCCCATCTCTATTCTATCATCTACATCCATTCTTGTTGCCTTCCAGTATGACTGCATGCAGTAAGGAAAATTGATTTTCAAAAAAAAGTAAATCTGGGTTTTGTGTCATTCCCCCTTTATTCTCTCCTTGTTTGTAGTATAAAGTTCTGGAATAGTATACCTTTTAAGGCCCTCCCTAGAACGAAAGGCTAGCCATTCTGAACTTCTTTCAGTTCTTTCTGTGCATTGTACTCCTTGGCTTTTTGGTTTTTGCATGTACGATTTTCTTTTCCTAAAATGCTGTTCCTCTACTAATTTAACTGTTTATCTTCTACACTTTGGCTTTCCTTTTAAACATTTCATTTTCAGGGAGGCCTTTTCTGTTCCATACACAGGATATATGATTTCTTAGCGTAATACTCATCATTCGTCAGTCATCATTGTCAGTCTTCCTGCTCTACTCTTAAGTTCATGAGAACAGGGACCTGTGTTTACTGCTGAATCAACTAGTCTAGCATAGTGCTTAGCACATAGTTTGTGTTCAATAAATATGTTTTGAATTAGTGAGCCACAGAGTGGTCATGCAAGTAAGGAGTAGAAAGTGTTCATTAAGAGTTTAAAAGCCCTGGCTGGTAGCACAGTGGATAAGGCGCCGGCTGGCGAACCCAAAGGTCGCAGGTTTGATTCCCCAGCCAGGGCACATAACAAGGTTGCAAACCAGGTCTCCAGTCAGGTCTGTGGCTGGAGGCAGGTGAAAAGCAACCATACATTGATGTCTCTCTCCCTCTCTGCCTCTCTCCCTTCCCCTCTTTCTAAAAAAATAATGAAATAAAATCTTAAAAAAAAAAAGAGTTTAAAAGAGTTGAGGTGTGAATGGTAAATAAGGAAGTAGAGGGGATGTAAATCACTCTTTGAAACAGCTTATCCATGAAGGGAAAAGAAAATGAGGCACACAAATGTTTCTTTGATGGTTTCTGGGTTTTGCCTTCCCTTGAAACTGATTACAGCTTTCAGTTATTATTATTATTTAAATCCTCACATGACATGCTTAGAGAAGGGAAGGGATGGAGGGGTGGGGGAGAGAAACATCCATCAGTTGCCTCTTGTGTGCCTCTGAACTGGGACCAATCCCACAACCTAGGCCTGTGCCCTGACCTGACTGTGAATCAAATCCGTGACCTTTCAGTTTGCAGGATGACACACCAGCCACCTAAGCCACACTCACCAGGCAGGCCTCAGTTATTGTTCATTAAGTTTAGTTTATCATCTAAGTGACCAGGAGTGTTGCTGAGTTTACAGAAAGAAGTCAGACAAAGAATTTAGGAGGAATTGTGGATTTAAAAAGGAGATTGAAAACAGAAATTTAGGGTGGAGTTATTAGGAACCATGGTATGCTGTAAATTTAAACCTTTTTTTCTTCTTTCTCTTTCCTCTTTTCTTCACTCTCTCCCTATTGTAGAGCCTCCATTGATTTCCAGCCCCAGTTATTCCCCTAAGAGTATGGTGCGGATGAGACACATTAATGAATGGGATGCTGGGTTGGAGCAAGAGAGGAGAGTGGTGGTGATAGGGTAAAAAGGTGTATTTAACATTAACCAATATTTGTAGAAGGCCTTTTCTCTGCTAGATACTGTTCTAGTTTCTTGGGGTAGATATATCAGTGAACAAAGTAGAGGAATATTCTTGCCATCAAGAAACTGGGAGGAGAGAAATAATAAACAATAAATATAAGTTCTATGATATGTTAGAAGATGATTAAAGATATGGAAAGCAGAAAAAGTTGAACCGATGTGTTATTTCTCACACACACGCATCCCCTTTTTTAGGTACCCTGTATACAGCTTCTTGCCCCTGTTTTCCTAACTCTTCCTTTTACCAATATCAGGAGAAACTAATGTGAGCCTGACTTAAAATTTTAATAGACATAACTTTCAATATGTTAGTAATAACATATGCATTTTAAGTTTTTTAGCTTATATCCTAATTGTAATAGACAGTGGAGATGCTTGCATCCCTTACTATTTTACCCTCCAGGATTCATATTCTGTTGTTATTTCTACAATAGCGTAGATCCATGGGTAGGACTCGCCTTCCTATTTTGACTTCCTCTTCCTTGCCTCAGCCTAGGTAGCCTTCTAAATAATAATGTATTCATTTTACAAAACTTTGATATGGGAATAAATGAAAAATTATGTCTATCCCCTTCACCATAACGTAAGCATTGTTGTACACAGCTTCCTAGACTTAATAACAAAAACCCATATTATAGACATACACAGACCTGGCTGGTGTGGCTCAGTGGATTGAGCACCAGCCTGTGAACCAGATGGTCACTGGTTCGATTCCCAATCGGGGCACAAGCTTGGGTTTTAGGCCAGGTCCCTCGTTGGGGGCTCACAAGAGCCAACCACACATTGATGTTTCTCTCCCTCTCTTTCTCCCTCCCTTCCCCTCTCTCTAAAAATAAATAAGTAGAAATCTCTAAAAGAAGACATACGTATGTAATCATATACAATATTTGTTGTGTAGCATCTGTTTTTGATTATGTACTTTTTTGTTTAACAGGACATTACAAACCACTTTCATGTCAGTAAATATACACATTTAATATGTGGGTATTATTTTCTTGTATTGTTGTACAATTTTAATTCATTATTGTTGAACAAGTAGATTGTTTCCAGTATCTGTTGTAAGCAATGCTATGATTAGTATCCTTGAACAAATTCATATTGAATATCTTTAATTATTTCTTTCAAGGAAATTTTTATAATTTTTTAAAGTTTGTTTTAGTGAATTTTAACCAATTATCCTCCCCTAAAGCTGCATCCACCTACAGTGATTTAGTGGCCACATCTTTCCTACCTCTTTTATTTTATTTTATTTTATTTATTATTTCTATAGAGAGAGGCAGAGAAGGAGAGAGACATCAATGTATGGTGGCCTTTCACCTGCCTCTAGCCACGAACCTGACTGGAGACCTGGCTTGCAACCTCGTTACGTGCCCTGGCTGGGGAATCGAACCAGTGACCTTTGGGTTCGCAGGCTGGCACCTTATCCACTGTGCTACCAGCCAGGACATACCTCTTTCAATCTTAAACCCTATCCTTCGTTTCCTTCATTCAGCCTTCCAGATAATTAGTTCAATTTAAGTAATCTTCTGAAGGATCTTGTTTTTCAATAAAAATAAACCTGTATTAGGAAAGTATTAGAAAAAGTTCTCAGGGACAAGTATCCTAAAGGCTAAGGCTTTAGAGTGTCCTGAGATATGTCATGTGGCTAGATTCAGGTTCACCCTAGTGGGCAGGCTTCAGGCTCCTTACCTGTTTCACCTGATAGGCGGGATAGGGGGCGGGGTGGGAACTTGGCAATCTAGCTTCCTGCCATGAAAGAAGGAACACCTCTGCACACTTCTATAACTGTGTGTGGAAGACAGCTTGGAGACCTTTCACACGTACCCTATACTTGAGAAGTGGTCACTTCACTTACTTAAATAATGGCATACTATGTTTAGAAGTAGCCACTTTCTTTTTAAAACTTTCCTGTATTGATCTAAAATCGATCCCTTTGAAAAGTTGTCCCATTGCAATAGGGCAGGTACATCTTTGCTGTCTGTCACCCCATCTTTCTTATACTTGAAGTATCTAACCCATAAGAGGTAGTCAATGAATAAATGTTAAAATAATGCATGACTCATCTTTAAGTTTTTCATTTGGAGGATATGCTGTAAGTGGATTCCCCTTTATTATACTTTTATCCTAAATTTGATAATCTTATTGGAGGTGGTTCTTTTGAAATTTACATGACAACTTATATGGTACATAATATGTGTAGTGTTTCTAACCTCCCTTTTCCCCAAAAGGATTTCCAGTAGAAGTAAAATGAAGTACTTCACTTTGCTCTTGTCAGAGGATAAAGTATTGCATTATGTTTTCAATATAACACTTACATTACTTTTAAATTTAAAAATATAGCTTTATAACCCCTTGCTGGTGGCTCAGTGGATAGATTCCAGCCTGCAAACCCAAAGGTTGCTGGTTCGATTCCCATTTGGGGCATATAACCAGATTACAAGCCAGGTCTCCAGCCACATCCCCAGCTGGAGGCCTGGAGGCAGGTGAAAGGCAGCCTTACATTGATGTTTCTCTCCCTTTCTTCCTCCCTCCCTGCCCTTCTCTCTAAAAAATAATGAATAAAAATTTTTAAAAAACATACAAATTAAAATGTGTGTGTGTGTATATATATGTATATGTGTGTGTGTGTAACTTTATGGACTATGAAAAATGAAAAGGCACCTGTAATGTCACGAATCTAATATTTTAACTACTATTATTTTTGTTGGACATCAAACTTTGAGCACATAGTCAAAGTAAATAGTAACCAGAATGGTGAGAAGGGTCTGGAACCTACAAGTGTCATGTTGAAGAAGTTAGCATGTTTCATCCTGAGGTAGAAGGGAGCTTTTATATTTTGCTCTGAGCATGGTTAAAATTAGAGTCTGGGTCCCCAGTCTACCATAGGGACTCATTTGGCATATTGGGAGGAGTGGACTAACCAAAAGTGGGACTACTGAGCAGAAATTATAGGAAGGTAGATTTTGCTTATCACACAAAAAAGTCTTTATACAACTAAAGTTATTCCAAAAAATGAATGTATTTGGTTGACCTGTATAGACTAAATAGAAGAGAATGTCTTTTTAGAAAGGAGATTGAATTAGATGATTTCCAAAAGTTCCTCCAAACTGCAATTCTAATAATATCTCTTGAGTAGTTTTAGTTTTGTCTCTTTTCACTATCCCTTAAATGGGTATAGTTTTTAGGATTTTGTTCTTGATTCTAACAACTCTGCATACCTTTCCTAGATAATCTCAACTACCTCCCTGGACTTGGTAATATTAATCATTCCTGAATCTTGATTCAATCCAGGTTAGCTGTTGAGCTACAGGAGCTGTCTATTAAGTGGCTAATGGGATATCACCAGTTAATTTCCCATAGGAATCTAAAATTTAAATTTGTCCAAATCTGAGCCCATTGTCTATGCCCCTTCACGACTCTCCCCCATAAAGTGTGTCCGTCTTCCTACGATTATCATCTTAGTGAATGGGACCACACTGTCTGTACTCAGTTGTGCAATCCAGAAACTAGGGTTTGTCCTCGACTTGCTAGTTCTTTGCATTTTACGTTAAATAGTTTACCAGTTTCTAATGGGGATGAGCTTTGACTGAAGGATAGTAGAGGGAGTGAAGGAAGGTAAATGTGTTTTTGTTTATGTTTTTAAGTGATCAGGAATTGCTGATGATATATCAGGTGCAAAGATTGTGAAGGAAAGAAACGAATGACCTTGGGTTTTGGACTTAAGCACCTGGGTGGATGCCATAACTTTTATTTAGATCGGGAGGGTGTGGGGATGAATGGGTTTGTGGAGCAGGTTAACACTGAGTGTTCTGTTAGACATTTTAGGGTTGAGATGCCTGTCTGATTTCCATAGAATTAGGAATCTGGGGATCATTGAAGAGATTTGTCCTGGAGACAGTTGTTAAAGGAGAATGTTAGGTAAGAGAGGAGGAAGTGGAGAAACTATAGTTTGAGATTTGTGTTGTGATTGGAAATTAAGACCACTTAGCCTAATTTTATAATATTGTTCTGTTAACATTTAGGTATTCAGTACCCGTGTGGAATTAGCAGGTAATTAGTTTTAATAAGATTAGGATTTTGTCATGCTGATATACAGAGTGTGCGTGATAAACTGGCAAAATTTTAGTAAAATTAACAACAAACCACAAATATGTTATATTTTGAAATAAATTTATTCTTATATGTATATACATAAACAGTCATTTTAAAAATTGTTCAGTAAAGTCTCCATTTGCTGCAATAATAGATTCATTTTGACTTCAGAATCTATGACTTCTTTTGTGTACAAACCAGCTACTTTGCATCCCTTTAAACCTTATAGATGCTGTGTTGCCACTTTTGTATTGAAGTTTCTATTCTTTAACCTGGATGCATAAATCTGACTCTGAGGAGTAGTCACGGACACTAGAGGTTATTTGTTAAATATTGGGACATCTGGGTTTTTCTCTTCTTATGTTAGAAAAAATAATTATTTTTCACATGAAAATTTCATAGCAGGTGCTGGCTGGCGGCACAGTGGATAAGGAGCTGGCCTGCGAACCCGAAGGTCTCTGGTTCGATTCCCCAGACAGGGCACATAACCAAGTTGCAAGCCAGGTCTCCAGCCAGGTCCCCAGCTGGAGGCAGGTGAAAGGCAACTATACATTGATATCTCTCTCCCTCTCTGCCTCTCTCCCCATCCCTCTCTCTAAATGTAATAAATAACATCTTAAAATTTTTTTAAAAATAAAATTTCATAGCATGTTCATGGCTGATGAAATTGCAACTGGATAATGTTGAAATATAAATGGCTTAGTGAGAAAGATTAGCATCTTTTCCACTCAGCCATTTCAATTCCTGATTAATAGGAGGAGTTAAATAAGAGATTTACTATATTTAGAATATAGTAAATTATATTAGAATATTTTATTAGATTTCTGAGTGTTTGGTGTACTCTTAAGCCCAATATTAGTGTATACCAGTAACCTACTGAAATGAATAGAAATCAGAAATCTATTTAAATTCTTTTTGTATAAGTGCTGTAGTACTTCTATTAGCTCCTTCTGTAAACACCCAGAATCTTCAAATCCTTATGTGTATGTTAAAAACAAAAAGAGAGTATCACTTTTAATTTATTGTGGGGAAATGTTGGCTTTCAGAGATCAGTATTACATATGAATGCTTTGGATTTTAGTGTGAAATTGTATAGTTACATATCTGAAAGAGCCATTGAGTGCATTGAATGTATAAAGTCTCTGTTTAGAAGATCTTTTTTCTGAAAGCCTCTTTGCTTTTCATTATAAAAGAGCCTGGTACTGCCCTCTGTTTTAAAAACCCAGCTGGAAAATTACAGAGTAAGACCATTACCATTTGCCCATCAGTTCTTCATTTGGGGAGAAAGGAAATATGTCTTCAAAACAGAGACTGACATTCATGTATTTACTCTGTCAGTGGGAGTTAGAATTTACAGTATTTAAAAAAATTTTTTTACTTAACTATGTATTTTGAATACCTCTGCATGGTGTAGCTGAATTTAAAATACCATCTTTATTTTATGTGATTCTGTGATTGTTGTTCAAATCCTCCTGTTGCTAGAGAAACCCTGGTTCTTCTCTTGCTGATGCCATAAGAATTACAGATTAGCGAGGCTTTCAGCAAGCATGCAAAGTTTATTCATGAATGGGAGAGTACATACAAGGGTGGTCAAAGGCAGACATGGCAAGCTCGCCCTAGGATGGCCAGAGGGCCAAGAGAGCAAGTTGTTTGTTCTAAGGACTTACATAGTTGGTGGGATGGGAGTGAAAAACTTACATATTGACTGATGGACAAGGGTGGTGCCGGCTTTTCTTGGGGGGACATGACTACCCAAACTTAGGTACGTGCTGGGGTCTGTTAGTACAAATCCTTATCTTGCTCTGAACTCCATTTTGTTCATCTTGTAAAACATGTAAGTGAAGGGAGGTTATTAATTAAAGTTGGGGCAGCTACCCTAGGTTATTTATGGGCTCTTTCTGTAAGCATTAAGGACTCCCTTGTAAAACAGATAGTGACCAGAGGTAGGCAACTAACCGAAGTTGTTTTATGGGCTTCTCCGTTGGGTACTGTGAATCCCCCCTCCTCCCCCTTCCAGGCCTTGGGATGAAAGCACAGTCTCAAGGTTTTCCTTTTCCCAGCTAGTGGACATGATGTACACAGACTTTCAAGGGCTCCCCCTGTCTTGCACTATCACAGTTTACCTGTGTTGTTCAGAATGCCTGGCGGCCTTGTTGGATCAGACTCAGGATTACTAGGTTAGTGGGTGAGACATGGCTCCCTTTGCTTCTAGCTTTCTGCTCTAAGCATTTTTTAAAGATATTTTATTTATTTATTTTTTAGAGAGAGACGAAGGGTGGGAGAAAGAGAGGGAGAGAAACATCCATGTGTGATTGCCTGTTGTGCACCCTCCAACCAGGGACCTGGCCTGCAACCCAGGCATGTGCCCTGACTGGGAATCAAACCAGTGACCCTTTGGTTTGCAGGGTGGTGCTCCATCCACTGAGCCACACCAGCCAGGGCGGCTTCTAGTTTTGTGTATTAAGTTCTTTATTAGATTGTAATGGTGAGGGTCCTGCCTCTGTTCCCTTTTGCTACTCATTCTGCTATAACACTCAGATGACCAATTTCTTTCTGAACTCATCAGAATCTCTACAAGAAATTAGGTGTTTTTGGTCCTTGTCATTTTGGGTTTTACAGTATATATGTATTCTAATAAAAATGGACTCAAATGTGTTAGAAAGTATATACTAAAAACAATTTTATATGTTATTTTAAGAATAATTGATACTTAATTTTAATACAGTATTAGGTTTACAGAATAATTGAGCAAATAGTACACACAGTAATATTCATCCACATCCCCCACCCACCCACCCTACAGTTTCCCCATTTATTAGCATCTTCAATTAGTGATGCATTTATTACAATTATTTAATTGATAGTGGTATTTTATTATTATAGTCCATAGTTTTCATTATGGCTCACTCTTTGTGTTGTACAGTTCTATGAGTTTTGACAAATACGTATTGGTGTGTATCTACCATTACAGCTTCATGCAGAATAGTTTCACCACCCTAAAAATTCCCCATCCTTCACCTATTCATCACTCTTCACTTAAACTCCTGGCAACCATTGTTCTCTTAACTCTTTTTATATAGTTTTGCTTTTTCCAGAATGTCATATAGTTGGAATCATAGTGGGTAGCCTTTTCACACTGGCCTCTTTTACTTAACTATATGCATTTGGGGTTCTTCCATATCTTTTCATGGCTTGATGTCTAATTTCTTTTTATCAATGAATAATATTTCACTGTATGGATGTACATTTTATCCTTTTACTTATTGAAGGACGTGTTGATTGATCCAGTTTTGGTGATTGTGAATAAAGCCTTCTGTAAACATTCTTGTGCAGGTTTTTTGGTGGACATAGGTTTTTAAGTTAATTGGGTAAATGTCCAGAAGTGGAGAATTGGTGGATCATATGGTAATACTGTTTAGCTTTGTATGAAGCTATCAATTTTGTATGATATATGTTCTTAATAATCAGTCTAATTAAGTCTGGAAGGATCCCCTCTAAATTATGCACAGGAGTTACCTTAGGTAGATAAGATTTGGAGGGAGGGGTTATTGTCATCTTTTACTTTATTATTTGAATTTTTAAAAGCAGTGTTTTGTAATTTTTTTTTACAAATAAATTTTTTTAGTTTTATAGCACTTCTAGGTTGTAGAGGATTTTAATATTTTATTCTTATTTTTTAAGTGAAAAGAGTAATAATGTTCCTATAATTATAATTTTACAATCAATAGATTTATAGAACATCTACCTCACAAACCTTCAAATAATCATGCCCAAAGCTAAGAAAATACAATTCTAGCCTTGAGCTACTAGGCAAGACTCCTGGAGGAGGTGATACCTAAATTGTATTCTGGAGGACAGTCTAGATTAACTCTGGCTAAGGGGGCAGAAACGAGGGCACAGGATTCTAGTATACAAAACTGTCCTCATACCAGAATGAGGACAGTTTTTTCAAACTAGAGATCAAGTCATTTGCTTCTGATTAATCTGACTAAAACTGGAATTAATTGTCCCAAACTCTTAGAGAAGCATATAAGATCTTTTCATGTTGTTGGCACTTGTTTGATAAACTAATTGCAAAATATAGACTCATATTTTCTTCTGGTTTCCAATGACTGAGAGAGTGAATTGCCCTAATGCCTGTTTTGCTCGGAAAATTTAAGTAATGAATAAACTGAAGATATTTAGTTGTTGGAGATGTGTCAGCAACTATCACTTCACATGAGTTAATCATTGCATTCCTTACCTGAATTTTAGAACCTTGAATGGTTCAAGTGGCACTATTTGTGAATGTACATCTATGCTACTTTCTTATGCCATTATGTCTCATACTTAAATCTGTCTTCCCAATATGTAAACTTCCACTCTGTTCATAGAAATTTCTGTTTATTTTTTTAGAATTCCAAAGAAAAAATTTTTAATTAATCACTTTTATGGTGATGGGGAAAGAAGGAAAATCGGGACATGTACTGACGTTCATGGATAGAAGTAGATATGTTGAACTCTGAAATTATTTCTTGAAGACTTTAAATGGGTAAGATTTCCATGTTCTATAACACTGGAAATCATCATAGGAAATAACTTCATTAGTACATTACTTGATAAAACTATTCAACAGTAGTCACCCCTGAGGTCTGTTACTTGTTCAATTAATAATTTTTAAAATATTTTATTAATTATTATTTTGAAGATTTTATTTATTATTTTTAGAGGGAGGGGAAGGGAGAGAGGCGGAAAAAGAGATAGCAATGTATGGTTGCCTTTCACCTGCCTTCAGCTGCAAACCTGGCTGGAGACCTGACTTGCAACCTGGTTATATGCCCTGGCTGGGAATCAAACCAGTGACCTTTGGGTTTGCAGGCTGGCTCCTTATCCACTGTGCCACCAGCCAGGGCTTCAATTAATTTTTTTTTTCAAGTAATCATTTGTAATGTCCAGAGTGTATAATACAGAGACCAGAGCCCTCTCCCAGATTCAAGCTTACAAATTCTCAATTGGCTCTTGAGGCCAGTAGGGATACTTCTTTTTGTCTAACTTGGTATCTGGGAAGACTTCATTCAAATCCTCAATGGTCATCTGCTCAGATGGAAATATGTTCTTTATCTTCTCCAGCTCCTTCTCGTACTCCTCTATCCTGGGCTTTGAGACAGAAACTCAGCACAGCTTTTCACATCCTCTTTCTCTTCAGTATCTACCAGGGCACTGTATTTATCCTTTGGCACAGGAATCTTCAGGGCGTTAAACTTCTCAAAGTCATCCACCAAGCTGGCCTTCTCTATGTTGGCTTTGTAGTAAGCTCAGACACTAGCAAGCGAGTGGTTTCTCGGGTAGCATAGCCAACCTGGAGGTGAGGGTGTTATTCCAGGACTTCAGGGAGTTAGCAATGGCCTTCTGCTTTCCAAGGATTATCTCTCCAAAAGCAGCCAGTCAATGGCTTTCAGAGCAAGTTTTCACCCAGCCATCTTGAGATCCTTCACTGACCCTGGCAGCCCACAGTCCCCTACAGCGAGTAACAGAACAATAATTTTTCTTTAGTACCTGCTCCATTTATTTTATTTTATTTTTTAATTTTTTAAAGTTTTTTTTTTTAAAGATTTTATTTCATTATTTTTAGAAAGAGGGGAAGGGAGAGAGGCAGAGAGGGAGAGAGACATCAATGTATGGTTGCCTTTCACCTGCTTCCAGCCACAGACCTGACTGGAGACCTGGCTTAAAACCTGGTTATGTGCCCTGGCTGGGGAATCGAACCTGCGACCTTTGGGTTCACAGGCTGGTGCCTTATCCTCTGTGCTACCAGCCAGGGCTTCCATTTATTTTAAACCAAAAAACAAACAAACAAAACTTGATGAAAACTAGCAGTGGAAGAGTAGAGGAGATGGATTCCAGAGATGTTTAGGAGACGGAATAACAATTTGCAGACTGACTGAAATATATAGTAACTTGAATAAGGCCTCAACTAGCTCATGTCCACATAAGCCTATTGAATTTAAAAAAGAAAAAGAGAATTCTAATATATTGGAAAGAGCAGTAAAACCTTGACATCAGAATACAGTTCTTGGGATCTGACTGTGACTCTTGCCCCATCCGCAGATGGCCACTTAACCTGACAAAGCTAAGTCTTTATTGCTTTAAATAAATGTGAGTAAGTACTAAATATGAAAGTTCCCCTTAACTCTAAAGGTTTACAAATATAATTGCCATTGTTGTTACAGAATTCACATCTTCTTGCCCAGTGAACAAAATTCCCAGGAGATCAATTATTGTTATTTATTCTTTAACTTCTAGTCATGTTTTCTGTACCTGCATCTCACTGACATGTGAAATTTGAGCACTGGGCAGCCTAACTCTGTATGTATGTAACTTTGTATGACCCAAAAGAGATTGAAGTGCTGAGAGATTTTAGACCCAAAGCTAACAATTTTTTTGTCCAAGGGCAAGAAAGAGAAGACAGTAATAATGGTGTGAGATTTTGGCTGTCCATTTTCTCTATTTGTGTTAGTGATTGGGGGAGGAGAAACTCTGGGTATGGGTTATTAAAAAGTCTGTTCTCTTGTCATGAGACACCCCTCCTTACCCTGTCTACCACAAGAAGATGAGGAAAATGTGAATTTTGCATCACAAGATACTTGAGACTTATTCTGTAGAACGAGCCTTTTTTTCTTCTTCCTGCTTTTGACTGTGCCATTGTGGTTCTCTCCCCCATTCTATTTTTTCCTCACCTTCTGTATGTCATTTTGAAAAATATGCCTTATAAGGCTGTCTTCCCCGCATGCCTCATCATTCTTTCTATTCCTTTCTCTTTTTTTTTTCCTATTTTCTTTAGTAAAACTATTTAATCCAGCAAATTAGTAATCGTACTTTCCTGTTTTATCATGCACTCCTTATTTTTTATGCCAAGTATAAATGTTCATATTCAAATCTAATAAGTGAAAGATGTCAAACATTAAATTGAATTTCCACATGTGTCATGGGTGTAATGAAAATGAGCACTCATATTAGTGATAACAGTGTAATGGTATAACCCTTTTAAGATATTTAGGCAGTATGTGCTAACGGCCTTAAATGTTCATATTCATACACTTTGACATAGTAATTTTATACTTTAGTCTTTTTTAAAGAAATAATTCTAAAAAATGAAAAGATTATGTAACACTCTTAATGGCTAGCAGTAAAGTAGAATGACTTATGGACTATTATATAGCCATTTAAAATTTTGTGTAGCATGGAGAAAATATATAACTTTAAAAACAAATAAAATATTAAAAAATTTGTACCTACAATAGAATTTGACAGATAGAGATTTAAATCCAAGGTTGGTGAAAACATAAATTCACGTAATTTATTTTAGAGCAATGTGGCAGTATATTCATTTTAAGCCACATACCTTTTGACCTATTATTTTTTAAGGTTTTCTTACTGATAAACTAGTATGTGCTGAAGTATTTGCAGTGATCATTATTGAAGCACTAGTTGTAGTATGTCTATAATATTTTAAGTGGTAAATAATTTTTCTAGGAATTTATCTGAAGAAAAGCTGTGGATGTAAATCTAAGATATATTTATCTATTTATACCTAGAAAATAGTATTAAAATCCTAAATACCCACAATAACAGGTTAATTAAATATATGTTCTATCAATGGAAGATTAGGCAGCATTGCAAAGCATATTTGTAGAACAGCAGTCCCCAACCTTTTTGGCACCAGGGGCTGGTTTGCAGGATGGGGTGGGGGTGAGGGATATGAGATGGTTTGGGGATGATTCAAGCGCATTACATTCAACCTCTCCTGCTGTGTGGCCTGATTCCTAATTCCAACAGGGGTTGGGGGCCACTGTTGAAGAAGATTGTGGTAGCATCATCCTTTTCTACAGCATATATGCACTCTCATGAACACTCATGCACACTTGAGCCAGAAGAAGAAACATGTACACTAAATGTTAACTTCTTAAACTTTTTTTCCACCGGGTTGTAAGATACAGATGTTTTTTACAAGTTTCCTTTAATGACCTATGACTATATTAAATATATAACAACTATGAGTACTTTTTCCTTGCTTGCTTTTTTTTTTTTTTTTTAAAGATTTTATTTCTTATTTTTAGAAAGAGGGGAAGGAAGAGAGGCAGAGAGAGACATCAATGTATGATTGCCTTTCACCTGTCTCAAACTACAGACCTGGCTGGAGACCTGGTTATGTGCCCTGGCTGGGAATCTAATCAGTGACCTTTGGGTTCACAGGCTGGCGCCTTATCCGCTGTGCCACCAGCCAGGGCTGCTTGTTTTTTTTTTAAGTTAAACATAACTGAAGTAAATTTATTGTTACTGGTTTTAGGGTTCTTGGGTTCCCCAAGAGAAAAGCCCCAGAGGAGTTTCCAGACAGATTTATTAAGCTTACACTGAAGCACAAGAGAGGCAGCACAGAGGAAAAGGAGGACTCTGAACAGGCTCAGGGACTGGCTATGCTTAGCTGTTTCTATTAGCTGTAGGCAAAGCAGATTTGAGTGAATAGGCAGGCTTTTTGAAAAATGGGCTTGAGAATTTTCTGTGTCAGGATAGGAGAAGCAAGAGATTAGAAAGGAGGTAAGACATTTTTCATAGGGAGTGCAGCAGTAGTTGCATTCTTGCCAGACCCTACCTGTGTTGGTTTTTTTCTGGCCATCAAGGCAGCCTTTGGATCCCAGTGACAGGTCACGGGGTAATCCAGGTCTGTGGTGTCTTTTGGTCTGGTATCCTTGGGTTCCTGGGCCCAAATCCCTATGCTATTTTACATTGGTTAATAACAATATGTAAATTTTAGGTGTACAACATAATTTGACATCTGTATACTCTGTTGCATACTCACCAGTTGAAGTCTTGTTTCCTCATGAATATCTTTTAATTTAGAAAAATATTAACTTAAGTATCAAGATTTGGAGGAGATACACCAGCATTTTAAACAGTAACTTTTTAAGTTTTGGAAATAAGGTAATATTTTGTATGTGTATCTTTTGTATATTTTTCCTTAATGGAAAAATTAATATATTCTTTGAAATTTTGTTTTTTAGCTTTTTTAAAAAGCATGATTGATAAGCAACATTAACATAGTACCAAGTAACTTTTATATAGTTAACAAACTTTTAAGCATTTTATTTTCATTTTCATTTTAGGCCAGAAATATACATACGGGAGAGTTGGCTGCAGTAAAAATTATCAAGTTGGAGCCTGGTATGTGTTAAAACCTTCAAGACAATTTTATAGCACTTATCTTGTGCAGTTCATAAATATAGAACTTAAAAGCATTTTTCATGTTTTTTTCTCTTGTTTCCTCCTTCCAAAAGAAATCTTCATTGTTAGGGCAGTAGGATGTCTCAGATATAGTTAGATTATATTGCAGTGGAGGTTGTTGGTTAAAGACAAGTTGATGTAATACTTTTGTTGCTAAATAACATTTCAAATGTGCAGTTAAAAAATTGGAAGATACGTACATTGACAATGTTAAAGTAATTTTCTTTAAGTTATAATAAAATGTAAACTAATTGAACTTTAATATTAGCTTTTATGAGAATTTGATTAGGAAAGTATTCATTGATTTTGAGGTATATATGGTAATAGTCATCATAATGATATTTTATGTCAAATGTTCTGGCTGATTAATATAGATTCAATGATTCTGGTCTTAGCCTAATGCATATTTTTTTAACACTTTTTCAGAAGGCTTTTTTAAAACATACTGATTAATTTACTTTTAAAACAAAAGGACTATATAAAACTTGAATCAAATTTATTACTTGAATATCCTCAAAGTTGTGTTTTTTTAACAATGGAATCTGTAAAAGGAGTATTACAATTGGTGTTGGGCCCAGGTTCACTGCTAAAAACAGAAAATTCAGAAGTATGTAAAGAATGAATAAAAATAATCTATTATTTTATTACCCAGAGAGAACTGTCATTGACTTTTTGTATATTTCCTTTCATTTTCTTCCCATGTAAACATTTTGCAGAGTTAGCATATACTTCATGCACTGTATGTTGTCCCCCACCAACTTTACATAAAGGACATTTTCTTGATCAGTAAATATTCTTTTCCTTTTTTAAAACTGAGGTGTAAATGGCATATGACCTTATATTAGCTTCAGATGTACAACATGATTCAGTATTTGTAAATGCTGTGAAAGGATTGCAATAAGTTTAGTTAATACCTGTCACCATATATAGCTACAGGGTTTTTTTCTCATGATGAGAACTTTTAAGATCTGCCCTGGTAGCAACTTTCAAATATGTAGTACAATATCATTAACTATAGATATAACTGTACGTTATATCCCTTGACTTACTCATTTTGTGGCTGGAAGTTTTTATCTTTTTTATCCCTTCACCCATTTTGCCTAACCCCGAACCTTTCCCATCCAATTTCTTCTCTGTATCTATGAGCTTGGTTTTTTTCCAGTTTCTTTAGATACCACATGTAAATGAGATAGATCTGTTATATTTATAATGCCCTCAAGATTCATCCATATCGTTGTAATTACAAGTTTCTGATGAGAACATAATGGCTTTTATTTCTCCCAAGTTTTTGGTTGTTTTTTTTTTTTTTTTTTTTTTTACTGTGGTAAAACACACATTACATAAAATTTACTACCTAAACCATTTTTAAGTATACAGTTTCGTTGTATAAATTACATTCATAATGTGCAACCATCACCACTATCCAACTCCAGAATCTTCATTTTGTAAAACTGAAAATCTATACCCCATAAACAGTAACTTTCCATTCCTCTCCTTCCGTCAATTCCTGTCAATTACCATTCTATTTTCTGTCTCTGATTTTGACAACTTTAGGTACGTAATATCCTGTACTTGTCTTTCTGTTACTGGCTTATTTAGCTTAGCATAATGTCCTCAAAATTCACCCATATTGTCACATGTCAGTTTCTTTTTAAGACTGAATAAAGTTCCATTGTGTATCCATATCACATTTTTCTTATCTATTCATTTCTTGGATACTTGGGTTGCTTCCACATTTGAGCTATAATAATGCTGCTATGAACATGATCTACAATTATTTTTTTGAGACCCTGCATTCAGGTTTTGGGTATATACACAGAAGTAGAGTCTTGGTAATTTTATTTTAAATTTTTTTGAGGGACCGCTATACTGTTTTTCATAGTGGCCGTACAATTGTACATTCCTTCTAACAGTGCTCAAGGGTTCCGGTTTCTCCATATCCCTGCCAACACTTTTTATTTCTCTGGTTTTGGTTTGTATGTTATTGTTGCCATCCCAATGGATGTGAGTAGGTGGTATCTCATTGTAGTTTTTATTTGCATTTCCCTAGTGATTAGTAATGTTGGTATCTTTACAGGTGCTTATTAGACATTTGTATATCTGCTTTGGAAAAATGTGTATTCAAGTTCTTTGTGCATTTTTTAATTTGGTTGTTTGATTTTTGGTGTTACTGAGTTTTAAGAGCTCTGTATATTTTCTAGATATTAATCCCTTATCAGATACATGATTTGCAAATATTTTCTCCCATTCTGTGGGTTGCCTTTTTACTATGTTGATAGTGTCTTTTGATGTACAAAATTTTAAAATTTTCATGAAGTCCAATTTTTTACTTAATCTTTTGTTGCCTATGCCTTTGTTATCCAAAAAATTATTGCCAAATTTAATGTTATGAAACTTTTTCCTTATGTTTTTTTCTAAGAGTTTTATAGTTTTAGGCCTTACATTTAAGTCTTTGATCCATTTTGAGTTAATTTTTATATGTGGTGTTAGGTAAGGGTCCAACTTCATTCTTTTCTTATGACTATCCAATTTTCAGCATTTGTTGCAAAGACTGTCCTTTCTCCTTTTGAATGGTCTTAGCTCCATTGTCAAAAATTATTTAAGCATTGTTTCTGGGCACTCTATTCTGTTTGTCTGTTGATACTGTAGCTTTCTAGTAAGTTTTGAAATCAGCTTTGTTCTCCTTTTTTAAGACTGTTTTTGGCTATTTGGGATCCCTTAAGATTCCATATACAGTTTAGGATGGGTTTTTCTAGTTGCAAAAATGACATTGGGATGAAGAGTAGTAATTTCTGACCAGAAGGTGAATAGTTGATTTGTTTATTTGCTGCTCCATAAACTTAGACATGTAGAGTAATCATGTGGCTAATAATTATGTCAGTTTCTTAATTTCAGCAGTTAAAATGGTTTTGCATTTCGAATACAGTATTTTGACCATTACGTTTATAAATTGTTAGAGATACACTGCACAAGGCTGCATTCCCACCAACAATGCAATGGGGTTCCTCTTTCTCCACATCCTCATCCTCACCAGCACTTGTTTGTTGGTTTACTGATGATAGACATCCTGACAGGTGTCAGATGATATCTCATTCTGGTTTTAATTTGTATTTCTCTGATGATCAGTGATACTGAGCATCTTTTCTTATATCTGTTGGCTATCATTGTATGTCCTCTTTGGAGAAGTATCTATTCCCGTCCTTTCCCCATTTTTTCCCCATTGTTTGTACAAACTACTTTTTAAAATGTTTTAAAAATAAAAACCCAGGAACCCCAATATTTTAAAAAATATATTTTATTTATTTTGCTATTACAGTTGTCCCAGTTTTTCCCCCTTGCACCCCTCTACCTGGTACCCCATTCCCTCCAGCAATTCCCCCCTTAGTTCATGTCCATGAGCCATGAATATAAGTTCTTTGGCTTCTCTATTTCCTTTGTTTTTCCTAACATCCCCCTATTTTGTAACCACCAACATGTACTTTTTTTTTTTCCCCTTTCACATCCAGATAATTCACCATTTAATTTAATTACTGCCTTCTGTCAGCTATTACTGCTTTCTGTCCGCTCCAAATTTTTTATATCATTTACAATACAGAAAGTCCTTTTTAAAAAAAATCATAACCCAAGGATATGTTTATTGACTTCTGGAGCACGAGGAAAGGGGTGGGAGTGTGGGGCTAAAGGGATGGAAAGACAGGCAGGCAGGCAGGCAGATAGATATTGGCTGCCTCCTGCATATACCCCAACCAGGGATAAACCTGAAACCTAGGTATGTACCCTGACTGGAAATTAAACCCACAACCTTTTGGTGTATGGAACAATGACACTGTAAACCAACTGAGCCACAGGCCAAGGCTGGATGTTCTTTTTTTGTTGGTGGTGGGGGCGTGGGTAATAGATATTTTAAATGAATATTTGCAATACCAAACAATGGTAGAAGCCTTTTGCACTAACTTGTAAGTACTAAATACATTTCTGAATTTTATGAAACAAAGTCAACAGTAAATATGTATCTTATATGTATTGTATATGTGTTATGTAGTTTCACCATTAAAGAAGGATAATGGTTAGAGAGATGAGGGAGGAAGGGAAAGAGGGTTTTGATGGTTAACTTTCCCAAGAATCTTGCTCCTGTTCTTGCTGTTTGCCATTAACTAGCTACAGACTTGTTCGAGCAAAATGAACATCTGAAAAATGGGTTAGAGAACAAGCTGAAATTCACACATAGACAGGAAAACATGGTGACAAACATCATCGTAATGCCTGCCTGCTTTTCTATGGCAATTCTGATGCCTGACTAAAGAGATGGAAAATGCAATTAAAAATCAAAATGGTACCACTGATGTTATTTTCAATACTAATCACTGGTATGTCAAACTTTATTTGAAAGATAGTGCCTATATTTAATAACCATCTATTAAAATCAGATACAGAAATGGTTAAATCATTCTTGGAAACATTTATCTGTGTATGAAAAGAATAACAAAAATATAGAAAGGAATGCTCACTCATTACCTTTTTCAATTATTTTTGTAGCTAGTTGTAAAAAAATATTCTCCCTGCTAATCTGTTTTTATTGTTAACTCACTTTAGAACTTTTATGATTATCAGGAAAAGCCTCAAAAGTGATTTTTTAGTAAAATTGAAAACATATTGTAAATTTAAATTGCCAGCAGTAAGTCAGTCGGTCTTTAAAGAACACAGGGCTATAAAATTATTATGAACTTAAATAATCTATTTTTCACCTGGGATGAAAAATACTAAGTTTAGAGCTGTGATTTCATTTACATAAAAAAGTCATTTATGTTTTATCAGACATAAAGCTTTTTCTAAGTCATTTTGGCAAATAATTATCTTTCCATGTCTAAAAACAATTCTAAACCAGCTCATCTGTTAAACCAATACAAGGAAGCATTTCTGCATTATACTGGCTTTAGTAAAATTTTTTAAAAAACTGAGTACAGTTTAGAATTCATTTCTGAAATACAGCTGTCTCTGGAATTACTTGAAGTGTCTGAACTGAATGTTGGGAAAATTAGAATACTATCAGATTTTTGACCTAAGCCTTTCTTAAGTTCGTTCTTAAAAGTAGTGAAAAACACTACTCTGCCTTTACTGAAAATGCTGAAGCACTACAGTATAAAAACCTAGTTATATAGAAGACATTTTAAAAAAGATTTTATTTATTATTTTTAGAGAGTGGGGAAGGGAGGGAAGCAAAGAGGGAGAGAAACATCAATGTATTGTTGCCCTTCATCTGCCTCCAGCTATGGACCTGGCTGGAGACCTGGCTTGCATCCTCGTTATGTACCCTGGCTGGGAATTGAACCAGCAACCTTTGGGTTCTCGGACTGGTGTGCGTCTATCCACTGAGCCACCACCCAGGACAAGAAAACATTTTTTAAGGCAAAAGCAAATGAAGAAAAACCTCCACAAATAAAACTGATGAAACAACCCAAATAAATAAAATCACTACAAACAGAAGATTAGATTCTCCAATTCTAAAGCACAGATGATGAAATAAAATGAAACTATTTTCTAAAAAGTATATACATTTAAAGTATAAGATAAACTTAACTTTATTTCTCAAGTGATTTTATAGTTGTTATTACTAATTCTAAATTTATAGTTTCTGTTGCCCTGGCCATGTGGCTCAGTTGGTTGGAGCGCCACCCTGTAAACCAAAGGTTGCAGGCTGGATTCTGGTCATGCGTGGCACATGCCTAGGTTGCGGGTTCCATCCCTGCTCCTGGTGTATATGAACCCAGGTCTGGGCATATACTAGAGGCAGCCAATCCATGTGTCTTTCTCTCCTGTCCTATCTCCCTTCCTCTCTCTAAAAGCGATGAAAATAGTGTCCTCAGGTGAGTATAAAAAAATAAAATAATTTAAAAAGAGAGAAAGACTGAAACTGAGTTACAAAGTAAAACTCAACCCTGGCTAGTAGCATAGTGGATAAGGTGCCGGCCTTCGAACCCAAAGGTCGCTGGTTCGATTCCCCAGCCAGGGCACATAACCAGGTTGCAAGCCAGGTCTCCAGCCAGATCTGTGGCTGGACGCAGGTGAAAGGCAACCACACATTGATGTTTCTCTGTTTCTCTCCCTCTCTGCCTCTCTCCCTTCCTCTCTTTCCGGAAATAATAAATAAAATATTTTTAAAAAAATAAATAAAAATAAAACTCAAATATGATTTATTAAGAAAAACACCTAAAACCAATGACCTAGGAAAGATGAAAGTAAAATAATAAGCCCAAGTACAGCAGCTTTGTGTGTTTGTTATAATTAAAAATAAAAAAGGGGAGACTGGCAATACCATTGTTTGACAAAGTTATATTCGAGGCAAAAGGGCATCAAAGAAACTGAAATTAACATTCCATCAGAAAAACTATGAATTCTGTAAAGTGCTAGAAAGAAAATAAATCCAACAAAACCAGTGACTTACAAAAATATATGCAACCCTGGCTGGTAGTTCAGTGAATAAGGCACCAGCCTTTGAACCCAAAGGTTGCTGGTTCGATTCCCAGCCAGGGCACATAACCAGGTTGCAAGCCAGGTCTCAGCCAGGTCTTTAGCTGGAGGCAGGTGAAAGGCAACCATATATTGATGTCTCTCTCTCTCTCTCTGCCTCTGTCTCTTCCTCTCTCTTTATAAAATAAATAAATAAATCTTCAAAATATAAACAGTAACCAACTAGAAGTATAAGAGGGGAAAGTGCCATTCACAATAGCAAGAAATACCATAAATATGAAAATTTATATGGTAAAAGGTATAATGCTTTCCTAAAGACCTGAATAAGAAACACTCCTTACTACTCTCAATATGCCAAGTCTTCTAAATTAATCTCACACACATTTTTCTTTGATAAAAACGATTTTAAAGTTCTAAAAAATAATTATGGAAATAAAAAGGAAATAACTGAAAAATAAAAGCAATGAAAATTATAAAATGCAATGAAAAGTTAGAGTAATGAAAAACAGGACCATTCTGAATACACACAACATTGGAAAAATGTCACAAAACAGAAAACAAAACCTGTGCTTACGTGGAAATTGTTTATGACATGGTGCAGCCACTGTGAAAAGCAGTATGGAGATACCTCAAAAAATTAAAAATGGATCTGCCTGTTGACCTAGTGATCCCACTTCTGGGAATATATCCAAAGGAACCCAAAACACTATTTCTGAAGAACATAAGTACCCATCTATTCATTGCAGTTATGGAAGCAGCCCAAGTGTCCATCAGTAGATGAGTGGATTAAATAACTACGGGAGATTTATACAATGGAATGCTATTTTGCCATAGAAAAGAATAAAGTTTCACCTTTTGCTGCGACAGTATGGGTGGACCTGAAGAACATTATGCTAAGTGAAATAAGCTAATCAGATAAAGATAAATATCAAATGATTTTACTTACATGTGAAATCTAATGAACAGACTGAACTAACAAGCAAAACAGACAGACTCAGATGGAGAATATGATGATAGCTAGAGAGGCAGGGGGAGGTAAGGGCAGGGAAGGATTGAGCAAAAAGGAAAAAGAACTCATGGACATGGACATCAATGTGATGATTGTTTGGGGGAACAGGTATATGGGGACTAAATGGTAATGGACAAAGTACAGTAAAAAAATTAATTTTAAAAAGTAGCTTTTAAAACTTGAATTTTAACCTTAGTGAAATTGTTAAATGAGGTTATATTCACACAATATAAATTATTTTTTACTGCACACCTGTGCACTAGAAATAATAACAGATACTTATGTGGTACCTAATATGATCCTATAAATACTAACTTTATCCTCAAAATAATTTTCTGCAATTTTATTATATCCTCATTTGTAGATGAGGACACTGAGAGGTTGACTATCATGTAAGAAAGTGAGGAGTAATCAAATACTAATACTTGGAGAAATAGGCAGAACATTGAGGTTAGTTTAAATCTTTTTGTTTGTTTTTAAGATTTTATTTTTATTTTTAAGGAGAGGGGAAGGGAAGGAGGAAAAAAGGGAGAGAGACATCCACGTATGGTTGCCTTTCACCTGCCTTTAGCCACGAATCTGGCTGGAGGCCTGGCTTGCAACCTGGTTATGTGCCCTGTCTGGGAATTGAACCAGTGACCTTTGGGTTTGCAGGGCGGTGCCTTATCCACTGTGCCACCAGCTAGGGCCTAGCTTAAGTCTTGAAGAAACTTTAAAAACAAATGAAATTGTGGTTTGCCTTTATGTTCTTCACGATGGATACAAGAGATAGGAAATAAAGTTCAAGACCTGTTCTAGGTGAAGAGTAACCACCCTACAAAAAGCTGGGTTCCCAAAAGGCTTTTTTTTTGTCTAGGTAAACTAGAAATAAACTTGCCCAAGGACTACAAAAAATACTGCTTATCTTTTTAAAAATTTATTTTTCAATTACAGTTCTTATATAGTATTTATATTAGTTTCAGGTGAATAACATAGTGATTAGAAAAATTATTGACCTTGTGAAATGATTACTCCAGTAAGCCATAATATCCACCTGACACCATACACGTACAGTAGATAATTGATTTGATTTCTTATGCTGTACTTTACATCCCTATTTTTATAACTGACAATTTGTACTTCTTAATCCCTTTCACCATTTTTACTCATCCCCCGGTAATACTCCTCCCATCAATTTGTTTTCCATATCTATAATTTTTTTTTGTCCATTTATTTTGTTTTTAAGATTCCATTTCACATGTAAATGAAATCATGTGGTATTTGTGTTTTCTCTGTTTTATTTCACTTAGCATAATACCCTGTAGGTCCATCCATGTTGCCACAAATGGCAAGATTACCTTTTTTTATGGCTGAGTAATATTCTATACATATATACCACATCCTCTTTTAATCCATTTGTCTACTAATGGGCACCTAGGTTGTTTTCATATCTTGGCTGTTTTGAATGATGCAGTGTGAACAGAAGCGTGCATATATCTTTTTGAATTAGCATTTTGGACTTATTCAGATAAGGACCCAGAAGTGGAAGTACTGGCTCATATGGTAGTTGTATATTTAATTTTTTGAGGAACCTCCATACTACCCCCCTCCACCCCCCGTGGTGACTGCACCACTTTACAATTCCATCATCATCCTTTTCTCTACATCCTTGTCAGCAATTTGTTGTTTGCTGTTTTATTGATAATAGCCATTCTGGCAGCTGTGAGGTGATACCTTGTAGTTCTGGTTTGCATTTGTTTGGTGATCAGTCATGTTGAGGTTGTTTTCACATGTTTGCCATCTGTGTGTCCTCTTTGGAGAATTATCTACTCATGCTCTCTGTCCACTTTTTAACTGGGTTGTTTGCTTTTTTGATATTGAGTAATGTGAGCTCTTTTATATTAATCCCTGATCAAATATATCACTTGCAAATACCTTCTCCCACTTGGTAGGTTGCCTTTTTTAAGTTGCTGATGGTTTCCTTTGCAGTACAAAAGCTTTTTAGTTTGATGTAGTCCTTTGTTTATTTTTGTTTTTGTTGTCTTTGCCCTAGGACACTTATCCAGGAAAAAATATTGCTGAACCCAGTGTCCAAGTTACTGCCTGTGTTTTCTTCTAGGAGTTTTATGGTCTCGAGTCTTAATTTAAATCTGTAATCCATATTGAGTTCATTTTGTAAGCATTGTAGTATAGTTTAATATTACAAAGCATGGTACCTCCACTTTGTTCTTTTTCAGTATTGCTTTGGCTCTTCAGGGTATATCCTTCCATTTATTTGTGTCTACTTCAGTTTTTTTCTTCGGTGTCTTAGAATTTTCTGAGTATAGGTCTTTTACCTTCTTGGTTAATTTATTCCTGGGTAATTTATTAATTTTGATGAAATTGTAAATGAAATTACCTTCCTAATTTCTTTTTCTGATATTTCATTATTGGTGTATAAAATGCAATTGATTTCTTTGATTTTGTACTCTGCTACTTTACCGAATTTATTTACTAATTCTAGTAGCTTTTTGGTGGAATTTTTAGGATTCTTTACAATAGTACAATGGCATCTGCAAACAGTGACAACAAATATTGCCTGTCTTGAATTAGAATCACATTATGTGGCTTTAAAAACCTTTGTTTTTTATTTGTTTGTTTTTTAGTTGCCATTGTCTCCTAGGGTGGCATACCCAACCATGTAACAGAAGCTAATGTAGTGTCTTATCTTTGAAAGACCTCCCACACATAAAGTTCCAAGAAATAAGAGCTCAGTCAAAAATGATAGAATATACGAGGAATTAAGGTGCCTTGATCAAGAACTAGCAGAAACAAGAAAGGAATAGATCCATGAAGACATCAGAGTTTGGAATTATATAATCTACATATGATATGATTAGATAAATAAAAGAATGATTCGAAACTGAGTAAAAAGGAATAAATTACTAAAAGAGAGACAAACAGATTTGAAAAATAATCAAATTGATATTCTAGAAATAAAAAATGATTATGTATTTAAAATTCAATAGCTGTAACAAGTTGGATATAGAATAAAGAAACTGCAAAATATAGCTCAGAAAAGCAAAAAGATGTAAAGTATGAAAGAATATAAAATAAGTGAAAGATAGAGTGAAAAGATGTAGGTTAGGTCTAATCACAGTAGGGATATTACTTGGCAAAGGCATTATTTGAAGCATTTATGTTGAAAACTTTCCCAGAACTCAGAGAAAACCCCAAATATTTAAGAATTCCAACCAGAATAAATGAAAAGAAATTCACACATTCATATATATGGTGAAATTGCAGAATATGTAACACAAAAGATTATTAAATCAACTAGTAAAGGAAGACGTTAGCTACAGAGGAAGGACTATGTATCAAAGCTAATAGTGACGTATCAAAACCAAGAAGGAAGACAGTGAATTGATACCTTCAGAGAGTTGAAAGAAGAGGACTAGCAATGTAAATATCTTTCAATAATTAAGGCAAAGTAAAGGAATTTTCAGATGGAAACTAATAGTGTTTGGCACTAGTAGATCCACACTAAAGGAAATTTAAAAGCTAAACATCAAGCAGAAGGAACGTAATCCCAGATGATAAGGCTAAAATGCAAACATTAAGGAAGCACAAAGTAATAAATAAGAGTCCATTTCTTTTTTTTTTTTTTAATTTTATTGTTGTTATATTACATCCATCCCCTTCTTGCTCCCCTCTGTCCCCCTCCCCACCCACCCATTCCCCCCAAAGTCAATCCCACCTGTTGTCCATGTCCATGGTTCCTTTATACTAGGTTCTTGTCTAAGCTGCTCCCCTTTCTTGCCTCTGCCTCCCCCCTCCCCCCAACCCCTTTCCCCCTAACCACTGAAGGCCTATTCCTTGTATTCATATACTTGGTTCTGTTTTGCTTGTCGTTAGTTTTGCTCATTATTGTCCTGTAATGGGTGAGATCATATGATATTTGTCCTTCACTGACTGGCTTATTTCACTAAGCATAATACTCTCCAGTTCCATCCATGTTGTTGCAAAGGGTACAAGTTCCTTCTTTCTTTCTGCTATATAGAATTCCATTGTGTAAATGTACCAAAGTTTTTTGAATCAGTCATCCACTGATGGGCACTTAGGCTGTTTCCAGCACTTGGCTATTGTAAATAGTGCCGCTATGAACATAGGTGTGCATAGGGTCTTATGAATTGGTGTTT
>PVIW01013330.1:0-27847 GCA_004026585.1 Noctilio leporinus
TCAAAAAACTTTGGTACATTTACACAATGGAATTCTATATGGCAGAAAGAAAGAAGGAACTTGTACCCTTTGCAACAACATGGATGGAACTGGAGAATATTATGCTTAGTGAAATAAGCCAGTCAGTGAAGGACAGGTATCATATGTTCTCACCCATTACGGGACAATAATGAGCAAAACTAACAACAAGCAAAACAGAGCCAAGTGTATGAATACAAGGAATAGGCCTGCAGTGGTCAGGAGGAAAGGGGTAGGGGGGAGGGGGGAGGCAGAGGCAAAGAAGGGGAGCAGCTTAGACAAGAACCTAGTATAAAGGATCCATGGACGTGGACAACAGGTGGGATTGACTTTGGGGGGAAAGGGTGGGTGGGGAGGGGGACAGAGGGGAGAAAAAAAGGGATGGATGTAATACAACAACAATAAAATTAAAAGAAAAAAAAAAAAAAGAAAGAAAATGAGGCTTATAAATATCATAACTTGCCCAAGATCACACACTGTCAAGGGGAGGAACTAGAATGGAATATTTTACCTAGAGCTAACCCAATGGACCATTACACTAAGATTATTCTAAGTGAACAAATGGTAATAGTTTAACATTTAGCTCGTTTCCTGGTTCTTTCACATACCATCCATGCATAGTACCTGATGAATCACATAAAAGAGGATTCAGTTTCCTTACCTATAAAATGATCAATTGATGTAATAATCTCTAAGATTTCTCTCCTTCCTAAAATTGGGAGCCTCAAAGATTCAGAGAAACCAGCTGGCTTTTTTTTTTTTTTTAAGATTTTATTTGTTATTTTTAGAGAAGAGGGAAGGGAGAGAGGCAGAGAAGGAGAGACATCAGTGTATGGTTGCCTTTCACCTGCCTCCAGCTACAGACCTGGCTTGCAACCTGGTTATGTGCCCTGGCTGGGAATCGAACCAGCAACCTTTGGGTTCTCAGGATGGCACCTTATCCACTGTGCCAACAGCTAGGGTCTGGCATCTTTCTGAACATTGAGAATGTATAAATAACCGTGGGATATTCCAAGAAACTCAAAATTGCCTTTTGTTGTCTCTGCCTTCAGAAGGTCACATTGAAGCCCTGGCTGGTGGCACAATGGATAAGACCCCAGCCTGCAAACCCAAAGGTTACTAGTTCGATTCCCAGCCAGGGCACATAACCAGATTGTAAGCCAGGTCTCCAGCCAGGTCTGTAGCTGGAAGCAGGTGAAAGGCAACCACACTGACGTCTCTCTCCCTCTCTGCCTCTCTCTCTTCCCCTCTCTCTAAAAATAATAAATAAAGTCTTTTTAAAAATTTATATTGTAGTTAGACTGATGACATATGTGAAAAGTTGGCACAGAAGTTACATAATTTTCAAGACAACAAAGAAAGTAAATACAGGGATGGGCAAAAGTAGGTTGACAGTTAAGTTGTTTGTTGTTTTTAAGTCCTACTGCAGACTTACTGAATCTGGTATTTGAACTCTTGATACAGTCTTGGAATCTTTTTACTATATGCTTAGCATATCTTGGTATAAAACAATTGTGTCACTGATTAATTATATATTATATCTCAAAATATTTTCTTTTGTAAAAGCTGTTCACTTTATTTATAAATCAGGCATAAAATTTATCACCTGTGAAAATGTGCTTTATACTTAATCATTCATTATGTTTAGAAACATATTGTCAAAAAATTTTAGATTATTATTATATTTGTTTTGCATGCCACAGAAACAACCAAATGTCCTTGTCAATTATTGTAATGAACTCTTATCAGATATTTCACTTTTGAAAATTATCAGTAATATGTTAACCACAACCATTTTAAGTCTCTGTCATCTGAGGACACTATTTGTTTGACTCTGATACTTCTCTAAAGCCTCAGCTGCAATTGCACTATTCTTTACATGGGAAACAGCAATACAACCCAGGCAGCCAGAGATCTAAAACTTATCATTTCATACCTAGAAAATAAGGTTTCTGCCTCTACTGAAACAGCACCCAAAAACCTTTTATGAGAGCAAGCCTCTGTGATGGAACTTTCATAGGAATAGAACTTGGAAGGATATTAGGGAGTAGGTGACACATATTTAGGGACTGTCCCACTTTTACAGATCTTGTACGGAAGATTCTTCTCTTTTGCTATCTGTCTACCCAATTATCTTGATGCTGCAAAACTACAACCTGGCCCCACTCGACTCTGGATGAATAGTGTCAAAATATTACAGTGTCATTTGACAATACCATAGGGGCATTTTGCCACCTACAGATCACTGGGTGTCCCCTAATGATCAGTGTTGCATCTATGGCATAAAAACGACCAGTTATTACCCACAACAAGACAGGAACTCAGTACTCCCACAAACTAATGGCTGCTTTCAGGATTGTGTCTGACATCACTCAGGGTCCATTTTATCACAATGATTTGTCTTCTAGGAAAAAGAAATAAGTTGGCAATTTAATTCAAAAGGAGAAAACTTTGCTCTAATTCAAGAATTAAAATGGTAACTACACTATTAAAATTCTGAGAAAATAGTAAGTGATATAAACAATATCAGTAAGGCCAAAGAACTCCTCAACAAAGAAGTTCATGAAATTTGACATCTCTGGTTCAAAATAGTTTTACTAGATTAATTATTGGTCTCTTGAAAGTAAATGGGTGCTATTTTAAGGGAAGAACTTGGTATTCCCTTAACTTTGTATTCACATTCCTACAGATCTTTAGATTTTTTAAACTATTTTTATTAATTTATTATTGTTGTACTACGGTGGTTTCATTTTTCTCCCATTGCGCTCCCCTGCCCCACCCACCCCATCTCCTCTCCCATAGTCAATCTCTACCTAATTGTCTATATCCACAGGTTATTCATACTAGTTCCTTGACTAAACCCTTCTCCTTCTTGCCCTCCCCTCCCCCTACCCCTCTGGTCACTGTCAGTCTGTTCCTTGTTTCCATGTCTCTGATTCCATTCTGCTTATTTGTTTGTTTTGTTCATTAGTTTTCTGTATTAGGTGAGATCATATGGTATTTGTCTTTTTCCACTGGGCTTATTTCACTCAGCATAATACTCTCCAGTTCCAATCATGCCATCAAAAAGGTAGGAGTTTCTTCTTTCTTTCTGCTGTGTAGTATTCCATTGTGTAAATGCATCAAAGTTTTTTGATCCATCCATCCATGGATGGGCACTTAGGCTGTTTCCAGCACTGAGCTGTTGGAAATAGCGCTGCTATGAAGATATGGTTGCACAAGTTCTTCTGAATTGGTGTTTCAGGATCCTTCAGGTATAATCCTAGCAGTGGAATTGCTATTTCAAAAGGCAGTTCTATTTTTAGTTTCTTAATGAATTTCCATACTATTTTTCATAGTGGTTGTACCAGTCTGCATTTCCACCTGCAGTGCACCAGGGTTCCCTTTTCTGCACATCCTCAGCAGCACTTGTTGTTTGGTGATTTGTTAATGATAGCCATTCTGGCAGGTATGAGGTGGTATCTCATTGTGGTTTTAATTTGCATTTCTCTGATGGCTAATGATGTTGAGCATTTCTTCATATGCCTATGGGCTCCTCAGAGAAGTGTCTGATCAGGTCCTTTACCCACTTTTTAATAGGGGACTTTTAATAATATTATAAATATCTGGGAAGTTAGCAAAGAACAGTAACTCTATATTTTATGAGTTTGGGGGGGAAAGGACATCTCACCTTTAGTGGCTGGCTGAATAGAAATCTCTACTCCCAAGGGTTTAGTAATTTTATATGTAACATTGATGATGAAATTTGCATGTGAAAAGATTGCATATTTTATTATTTACCTTTAAACTTCTTATTACATTCATTTCTTCAGGATATTATAAACACCAAAGAAAATTTGAGCCCAAAGTATGTATTTTTTCAACCTGAGAACCACTGAAAATTTGAATTCTAAAACTTGAGTCCACTGCATTGACCAGGTGCTCAGTTGGTTACAGCATCACCCAAAACACCAACATTGTGGGTTCAATCCCTGGTCAGGGTACATATAAGAATCAACCAATGTCTGCGTAAATAAGTGAAACAACAAATTGCTCGCTCTCTCTCTCTCTCTCTCTCTCTCTCTCTCTCCCCCCCTCCATCCCTCTCTCTCTTTCTCCTTCTCTCTAAAATCAATTTAAAAAAATAAAATATATAAAATTAACCCAAGTAGGAAATTGCTTGACTTTCCACAGAAGGGGCCAAGGAAATTATGTCAGCAATTACTCCACTCTACTTTAAAATTGGCTGACTTGACTGACGAAATGGGATCTTTGAAACAAGTCAGGAATTCACATTTCACTTTTTTACTTGTCAATATTAAGGGGTTGAATTTTAGCTTGTAGCTTCAGGCTATATCTGATAGCTCAAAATAAATACAAATGTGCTGCTATAAACAATGATGTATTAACAATAAAACTCCAAATTTCCTATATTATTCACTAGCTGAACTAAAAGCCTTTAAGGGTCTTGACCTAACTAGTTTACAACTCTGCATATTGGATGCTAATTCAAAAAAAAAAGTAACTTGTGTCAGTGAGTTAAGAAAAGCCACTAAAATTATACAATGAAAAGCTTCTATGGAGGAAAAATTAAAAGGTATGTTCTATAATGTGTTTGCCAAATTATCTGATCATAGAAGTCATCTGGTATCCTCATTTTTAAAAGATTGGAAAGTCTGCTTCTAACAGACTTGTCAGGTTAGGCTGAGGAGTCTACGTTTTTCTACAAGTGCCCCAGGTGAGTTTGTGGTCAAGAAAATTTGGAAAACACTTCTAAAGTAGATTGTACATTTTCTTATTAGATTCTCAAATTGCTAATCTTACATTACTCAGCCTCTTCCTATTGCTCGCTTCATCCTGTCCACTAGGCTAAACATCTAGGACTTCCATTTTAGTTTATGCCTGCAGCACTTGACATATTGGAAAACTAAAATAACCTCCAAACTAATAAACCTCTCTCTAGACTCTTACACAGATGCCAGACTAATCCTCTAAAAATACTTTTGTAATTATGTTTAACCCTTGATAAAGCAAATGTTTTTGAGAGCACAGCTATAATAGTGCTGGCTCTGGAGCAAACTTCCTACATTTGAAATTAAGCTTTACCATTGACTCACTAGCTCATAAATTTTGCAGAATATTTCATCTCTGAGTTCTCCTATCTTTACTAATAAAAAATACAGCAGTACCCTAGCCAGGTGGCTCAGTTGGTTGGAGCATTGTCCCTTGCACTAAAAGTTGTGGGTTTAATCTCCTTTTGGGGCACATACAGGAAGCAACCAACTGATGTTTTTCTCTCATATCTCTCTCTGTCTCTGTCTGTCTGTCTGTCTCTCTCTTTCCCTCTCTCTCTTTCTTCTTTTTCTTTCTCTCTCTCTAAAAAACTCAATAAAATATATACCCAGGTGAGGATTAAAAAATAAACATGTAATGGTGCACACACCTTAAACTACTACTTATTAATAAAATCATCAGTCATTTAATAAAAGATAAGATAATCCATAAGTCTGTCTGTCCCAGGTTCAGGTATAGACAAACTGGTCAATTGATGTTAATTATCATTATTATTATGTACCCAAACAATAGCTTGAAATGTTACCCTTTTTATCTTATTCCATAATGTGTGGTTTCCCAGTCAAGTGTTGGCATCTGCTTCACCTAAATGAGATATAATTGTGAAGAAGGAATAAATATTAAAAGTAACTGCCAGTATTCAATTTTTGTTCTCATTTTTTAACTTAAAATAAGTTCTTGAGCCCATATCAAAAATGAAAACACAACCCACAATGCTTTTGATTTGTAGGAACCAAGCTTATTGAGGGAAGGAAAAACTCTTGAGAGTCATATGATACAGAGGCTAAGAAAGAAGAGCTCGGAGTTCATGCCATGAAAAGAGATTTAAAAAAGACTAGACTGTGCTCCTGATATTCTACTCAGGCAAAACTGAATAAGAATCAACTGGACTCAGGAGGAAAGAGAATCCACTGGCCTAGGAACTTGGAAATATCTACAGGACTTGAGCTGAGATGCCAAAGATAAAACCTGGGGACACTGGAGAGAGAAGAGTGAAATCACATGTGGAGGCTGCCAAACAAGGTCAGGTGCCAGCAGCAGGTGAGACAGAGAGAGCTAGGTTGGCCTATTATCCATTCCTGCCATAAGGATCCCAGTTAAGTGTGTTCTCAGCAACCACCTGAGGGGAGTCCCGCTTCACCTGCAGTTTGCATGTTCCCTCAGGAACTATCAGCAGAAACAATACGCTCCAACAGTTAGGAATTTGCTGAGTCCCATCCAAACTCTGCCATGAGGACTAACATTTTCCAACAGTCTGGAACATTCATAAGCTTTTCAAAACAAAGGGATGTATCCTGAGATGAAACAAAGGGAGTTGAAGGGAACGCCTCAACAATTATGCATAGACTGACATACTGAAAATTCATTTCACTATTACAATGATTTCTTATTTTCTTGTATGCCATGTGTAACCTTAGAGTCTCCATAACCTGAGCTCCAAACTCAAATTATTTCATATTACTTCCTCTTTTGTTCGAAGCATGCTTTTCAATCAAATCAGCGCAGTCTCTCCTAATGTTTGCATGCCATGTGATGCCAGTCATGCTTAGGCTATTTCGTCTGTTTCTCCTGTATCCATTTCAAACCTACCAAAGTTTCAATGTCCATTTAAATCCAACTTTCTCCGTTTCTCTGCTCCAACCAATTCCCCCATCTCTAAGCCATTATTATGCTTGGAAACTCTTAAACAGTTAAGCCCTTGAATCATATTTTCTTGTGTCAGGCTCTCTTTGTATTTTGTGCATTTCTCATCTCTCCAAGTAGATTATATATTATAGTGGTTACAGACTGTATATTATGTGTCTTGTGTATGCTATACAATACCATTCCAAATTCTGAGTCATATGGCAGATACCAAACTAGTATCTATTGATTAGTTGAGATGTTCTGAACATCATAAATTCATAAAACACTTTAGAACATGTGGAATATCTATTTAATTGTGTGCTAGTCATGCATTTAAGAAATTTGGTGTAAAATGACATCAACATCCTTTTGATGAGAACAAGGAAGTACAGATGAAAATGAAACATTCTCTGAAGGAAAACCAATATATTTCTGTGTTTTACATCAAAATGTGTTACAAATGCTTTTTCACTTTTCACAGTCACAAATCAGCAGAGGTGTGTGAAAATCAGTTAAAAATGTTTTCTTGACCTATAAAACACTCTACCAGCTGTACCCTGCCTTTTTGTTATATTGACCTATCATTTACACATTTTTTGGTATTACAGATTTTAATACACTAAATTTTTCATAAAATGATTTAAGTATTAATAAAATAAGGTGTAGTAACATATGCTAACAATGTTTTGTCTAAGGCTACAGATTTCTTTTACATATTAGGGTTAGGTTTAGGGTATGATGTGGGTAAGTCAGTCAATTAGAGCATCATCCCCATATACTAAGGTTGCAGGGTTAAAACCAGTGAATGCAGTGAGACACAAATTGATGTTTCTTTCTCTCTCTCTCTCAACCAATAAAAAATATATAGCTTTCTAATGTACAATTCTATGTTACATTATCTGTATATTGCATTGCATGCTCACCATCCAAAGTTAAATCTGCTTCTGTCACCATACACTCAACCCCCTTTACCCTTCTGGATCCCCAGTATCCCCCTGTCTCTATGTGTCTATGAGTTTGTTTCTCTTGTTTATTCACTTGTTGCTTTCCATTTTATATCCCATGCATGAGTCAAACCATATGCTTCTTACTTTTTCTAACTTATTTTACTTAGCATAATATTCTCAAGGTCCATCCATATTGTTGCAGATGGCAGTATTTCTTTTTTTTTCTTACAGCTGGGTAATCCATCATATATATACCACATCTTCTTCATCCAATCATCTATCAAGGGACACTTCGGATGTCTCCATGTCTTAGCCACTGTGAATAATACTGCAATGAACATAGAGGTACATATCTTTTCAAGTAAATGTTTTCCAAAATTTTGGGTAGATAGTCATCTTTATCAGCTACTAGGGAAAATGCAAACCGAAACTACAATGAAATACCATTCACACAGGTTAGATTGGCTATATCGAGACAAATAATAACAAGTGTTGAAAAGGTTGTGGAGAAAAAGGATCCCTCATTTGCTGCTAGTGGGAATTTAAATTGGTACAACCACTATGGAAAATAGTATGGAGGCTCCTCAAAAAGTTAAGGACATAGTTACCATATAACCCAGCATCCACCTTTTGAGCAGAGGTCACGTTTGCCTGACAGCCAACAACCAATGATTGAGTGTGGTGCAGGGGCCAGGACTTGGTGGTTTCTGCATAACACTAGACTCCCCTGTCAGGTGTCTTTGATTTAGAGCTCTCCATTGGTTTAACCAATGCTTTGTCACATCTGTATCATAGTCTGAGGCTCCCTTGTCCAATCCTTCTTCACCCTCTTTTCCACTGCAGGTATCAAATCTGTTTCCTCATCCCTTTATTTCTCATAGGCATTCTCCCCCATTAAATTTCTAGGACTACTCATTCTGTCTCAGTGTTTTTCCTCAGGGGACCACACTGATGCACACACCAATATATTTAATTTTATCTAATAACATTTGCTTTAAAAAATAATGTGTGTGCAATATCCATGTGCATACATATGCACACACATGTAATAATATCAAATACAAATTAAAACCACAATGAGACATCACCTCACACCTGTCAGAATGGCTGTCTTAGTCAACAAACAACAAATGTTGCCAAGGACATGGAGAAAATGGAATGCTTATGCACCATTGGTGGGAATTCAGATGGGTACAGCTACTGTGGAAAGCAATATGAGGATACCTCTAAAAATTAATAGTAAATCTGCCTTTTGACCCAGTGATACCACTTTTGGGAACATAGCCAAAGGAACCCAAAATTTGAAAGAATATATGCACCCCTATGTTTATTGCAGCATTATTTACAATAGCCAAGATCTGGAAATAGCCCAAGTGCTCATCAGTAGATGAGTGGATAAAAAAGCTGCAGTATATTTACATAATGGAATACTACTGGGCATAAAAGAAATAAGAAACCTTACCTTTTGTGACAGCATGAATGGACCTGGAGATAATTATGCTAGGTGAAATAGGCCAGTCAGAGAAAGACAAATACTGTATGATCTCACTTACATTTAGAATCTACTGAACAAAGTAAACTGATGAACAAATAGAAACAGAGGCATGGATGCACTCAACGGATTGACAGTTGTCAGACTAGAGGAAGGTTGAGGGGCTGGATGAAAGATAATGAAGGGATTAAGAAAAAAACACATGTTATAACACATAGATACAGACAATACTGTGGTGGCAGCCAGAGGAAAAGGCAGTGGGACTAGGTGGAGGTAAGCAAAGTGGGGGAAGAGGCAGGACTTATGGAAAGAGATTTTGCTTAGGGAGGTGGGTGCACAATTCTGTGTGCAGATGATGTTTTGTTGAGTTGTACACTTGAAACCTGTATGGTTTTGTGAACGTTAACCTAATAAATTCAGTTTTAAAAAGTGAACTTGTGATTGTTGCCAGAGGAGGGGGAATTAAGAGGACTGAATAAAAAAGGTAAAGAGACTGAAAAGCACAGATTGGTAGTTATGTAAAGTACAACGTAAGAAATTTAGTTAATAATATGGAATTATTAGGGGGAATACTTTATAAAGTATATGATTGTCTAACCAATATACTATACTCCTGAAACTAATACATAATAGTATTGCATGTAAACTATAATTGAAAAAAAATGTTAAATGAACCTATAAAAATATTTATCTCATATATAGCATAAAGCAGAGCAAATACTTTTCAGGTTTTAGGACTATTTATCTTGCCTCAACATTTATTTAAGTTACTCTTAAATATTACCTGTTTTTTAAAAGATTTTATTCATTATTTTCAGAGAGAAGGGCAGGGAGCAAGGAAGAAAGGGAGAGATACATCAATGTATGGTTGCCTTTCACCTGCCTCCAGCTGGGGGCCAGGCTGGAGATCTGGCTTGAAACCTGGTTATGTGCCCTGGCTGGGGATTGAACCAGACACCTTTGGGTTCACAGGCCGGTGCCAATCCACTGAGCCACCTGCCAAGGCTAATATTACCCTTTCTTATTAAAAAAGAAAGCATGTCACTTCAACAGAAACTAAATTACAATGTTTGTACGTAAAAAAGAGTATAATAAACAAATTCCTTGTATTACAAAGGAGAAACTCTGAAAATTATAATTATAGATATTTATAAAAGGGTTTTGACTTTTTGTGTGCATAAGTATAATGCAGTAATTTTCATTAGGCTACTAATAAAAACCCATCATTATCTGCACAGGTCCATACTGGGAAAATTTTACTCTTACTCTAAGCCATACCAATTGTTATTATGAGAAAACTAAAATATATAATATTAAGATAGTTCTCCATAAATAATAGCAGTTATTAACATGGGCATAGGGTAAAATATCCACTGAACAACAATCTTGAGACATGGGGGGGAAAAGGAGCTGAACGACAGTGACTAAGGGGGAGGTGGAAAGTAGGGGAAGGGTTTAGTGGAGAAGCCAGTGTGAAGGACCCATGGACATGGACAATGAGGTGAGGATTGACTATGGGAGAGGGGACAGGAAATGTGGGGAAGGGGAGAGCAATATGGGGAAAATAAAACAATTGTATTACAACAATAATTTTCAAAGAGGAAAAAAAACCTATTTTAAATATAATGATAAAAGTAGGTATCTTAAATAGGATGATCAAAGTAAATAAAGAGGAAAAAACATCTAAATGAATGTTATCCTTCAAAACAATCACCTTGGGAAAGTATCACTTACTCCAATGAAGCTATTTTGATCAGATAGTCTTGTACTCACTTCACTTTGGTAATTATCTTACCTTATAGTTTATAAACCATTAAAGAAAAGTCACATTATTATATATTCACATTTTTTAATCCTCAAATATCTACCTCATTCATAGCACTTATTTCTAAGCAGCTTCTAGGTTTTTTCAAAAATAAAGTACATTTCCAAATAATAAAGATATGACACATTCAATTATATTTTTTAAAAGATACATTCCTCACAACAATTCTTTAAAAATGAATTTCAGAAGTTTCAAATAATGGCAGAATTTCTTTTTTTTTTCCAGAATTTCTTAAATGAGCTCATAGTTTCCCACTATCAAATTTGAAGGAACAACATGTATGGGTTTTCTTGTTGTTGGCTAAAAATTTGTTTTCTTGCCTCTTAGTGACATGTCATTTGTCTTTAGACTCTACTCAAAATAGTTAAAGCCCAATTTATCCAAAATAATGTTATTCATAAAATGCTTGTTCCCCTGGATTTATAAACAACACTGTATGAACCTGTGGTAAATTTGGTCCCTTCTTACAAGTAATAATATTTGAAGATTCCCTCCCTGTAATATGGGATTCAGTTGTCTAACTTGATCAGAGATTTTAACCAGTATTAAACTCTAATAAATAACCTAGATTAAAATAATCAGACAACAGAGAAAGGTCTGGGATTTCAAAGATGGCTCCCACTTGATGATCCAACCTACCCCTGGAAAGCTGATAGGTGACTCTTTGACCTAAACTGTCTTAATGGGCTACAGACCCTTGAGTGATTACGTTTACCCCATCCAGTTTCCCAGCCTGAAATTTTCCACCTGACTCTGCTGTGGAATCACCTAACCTCAGGAGGAGCTTCCTTCTAGAGTCCTTCCTCCTCTTATCTTTCTTTCCTCCTCTTCATCTTTCAGACCCCAATCTCTGCTAAGCTTTTATGACAAACAAGGATATTTATTCTACATTTCAGGAGATGTCTATGAGCTGAATCATCCAGGCTGGATTCCTGATAGAAAAACAAATTTTGCCTAATTCCTTCTTAAAACAATAGGCTTTCAAATTTTATGCTGTTGCATAATCCTGTTTTTTAACAAAAGAAGCTGAACAACTGGCTCATACTCACCTGCTGCCAGAGCTTATTTTGCCCTATTGGGTCATATTCAGGGGCTAAGACTGTAATATCTACTTTACTCACCTTAAAGTGTTTTCTTTTATTAATTTTCTCTTTATGATTTTTTCAATTTTATATGAATCCAACTGAGATCTCCTTCAAAGAGATTAACTTCAATTACTTACATGCCCAAGGAAAGAGTGCTTTCTTAATCAAAAGAATGACTTAATCAAAAGATGAAACCAGAGCTGAACATTTCTAATCAGCATCCTCCTTCACTAAGGCAGGTTCACCTTTAGATATCCTATTAGCCGTTCCTTAGCCAGATTATTTTTCTCTTAAACCATGCATTTTGTTCTTAAATATATATATTCTTAGGATACCAGTTTATCTTCTATTAACATCTACCCCCTCCAAAAAAAATTTTAAACCTGGGAAAGTTTTAATGGAGAATACATATGTTGTATATCTGTGAAAATAATATGAATTGGAGGAAATGTGTCATCTAGCTTTTGGATTCCGTATACCATAGATAGCAATGGAAAGGACAGTTGGGCAGTGACTTTTGAGTTGGCCAGAGAAGGGTCTGCCACAGCCTCCTCTCATTCCTAATGCCCCTAGGACTGGACACTACACTTAAATTGCTACCTGCCATAGGAAGCCAGATTCTCATTTTCTCAGAATCACAGTAATAGTGTGGCATCTGACAGAAGTCTGGCTAAATAGCATGAGTCAAAAGGGGAAATTTAGGCCACATCTACTGCAAAAATGAAGAACATTCTCAGCAACATTCCAGAAAATGCTAACATAACTCTGAAGCAGTGATTTTCAATTGGTGTGCCACAAAAATTTTAAAACATGCAATACCTATTTAGGTCTTTTTCCCTTAGGCTGTCAAATAAAAAATGGCAACAGCCAATACAACAATAGCCATCAGGTGTGAATGAATCAAAATTATACCTGTTGTTTTTGTCAAATAGGCACAAAATATGTAATTGTTGGTGTGCCACAGAATTTTAGTAACTAATTTATGTGCCATGGGATGAAAAAGATTGAAAACCTCCCTGAAGGGATGCATAGTTATTATGAAGTCCCCAGAGGCACCTTGTGGAGGGACATTTTAGTCAATCAATGTAGAACTAAGTCTCCTTGGAAAGAAAAAGAGGAACTGGGTTGACACGTAGTGGGAAATAGAAAGGAACTGGCACTGTCATGCTGTCATGCATAGAACATGATCGAGGGTGTTACCCCAGGCTCCTGTTACAAGATGAGATCTGTGTGTGCTTACTTCCCCATCAACATCATTATTCAGGAAAATGGTTCTTTTGTAGAATCAGAAATTTTGTGGGTGAAAAAGCAGCACTTGTTCAGTATATGAAACTCAGAAAAATGAGTTAATTCTTGAATGAAATAATGTTTAACTTGTATCAGGTTCAGCTGCTTTTATTTAGCAAGCCATAACAGTTAAAAACAAGAATAACAGAAAATTTTGGGGTGGTATCTCTATTTTTTTAAAAAGCTGATAAATAAGATCTGAATTGTCTAGTTACAGAAACAGCAAGATGCCGAATGATTCCTCAGACTTCTTTGTGACATTTTAAAGGTACAATAATTATTGTGGGGAAAAAGCTTTGGTAGAGAATTTCCGGGAAAGATTTTATGTCCTGACATTTAAAATGTATAGCAATAACTACTACCACCCTTTCCTCCCTTCTTTCTGCCTTGAATAATGGCATAAAGCCAGTAATTGCAGCAGCAAACTTGAGTGATGAATTCAGAAAATAAGATGTATAGGTGGTGGAACAGACATATAGAAAAAATATGCATTCTGGATGTAGAGAAGTTAACCAAACACCAACTCTTACCACCTAGAGATTTGTTATACAAAAAAACCTAAACTATTTGATTAAGGCTTTGTTTTCAACTGAATGTATTTCTAACAGATATAAGGCTTTAACAAATTGGAACAATTTTTATTTCATTTTGGATTTTAGAAGTTTCAGCCAAATGATTAATGGATTATTTATCTATTGCCTTGCCTTTTCTAGAAGCTAGAACATTTTATGAGATTAAAGAAAATGTCAGTGAGCACAGAAGGAATTTGGGATATATTACAAATTTTCTTTATTTTCTTAAGTCAGTCTTAGGTATGTTTTAGGATTATGTATGTATTTTTTTCTCCCAAAGACCTTATAATGTTTTATTTGTTATCATTTTAAAATCATGAAAACCAAACTTGTTCATGGCACATTGTAAAAATATAAAGTAATCAGTGGTTATTTTCTTTGGACTCAAAAATAATTAAATATATTGCTTTAAAATTGCAAATACTTAGGTCACCATGGAAATGAAGTATCCTAATACAAAAACTAATTAATTACTAAAAAATATTAAGCATCAACTATGATTTTATTTCTGGGCTAAGCTACACATGTAATAAAAAGATTTATTGCCTGTACAATGATCTTATACACCATTTTATGGCTATTCAAGGGTGTTCATTGCTCATGCTAGATATTGTGGATTTATGGAACAAAGGTTCTCAAACATAAAGGAGCATAAGAATCGTCAAAAACACTTATTAATCATGCAGATTCCTAGTATTAAACTCCATATTCTGATTAAATGGATCTTTAATAGCACCCAAGAAATTATTCCTGGCAATTATGATCGAAGCAGAATCAATAAAACAGCATTTGAACAAAAGTCATGAAAGGCAGGGACAATCTCTTTGTTCAGGAGGGTTCTTAACCACTTGATAAAGACTTGCTAGTGAAAAGGGACATAGGATTTCTATATATGGTTTTGAATGAATAAAAATATAATATATAATTAAAAGTATTAAGTGTTTTTGTGTTTGCTGTCTTTGATTTTGCTTTTTTTGTCATTTGTTTTACTGAGTTTATATTATCATACACTGCTAGTATTGAAAGATGTTAACTATAACACAAGTTCTGACAAAAATTTAAAATTTTGTTATATTGATTTATTAATATTTTTGTCCTTGTTGAAATTGAGTTATAGTAAACTGACTTGATTATTTTTAAAAATCTCCACTTTAAACTTCACATTTTTTAAAGCCATTTTTTTAAAATTTTATTCATTGTTTTCAGAGGGAAGGGCGGGGAGGAAGGAAAAAAAGGAGAGAAGCATTAATGTATGGTTGCCTTTCACCTGCCTCCAGCTAAGGACCTGACTGGAGACCTGGCTTGCAACCTGGTTATGTGCCCTGGCTGGGGAATTGAACCAGAGATTTTTGGGGTTGCAGGCCAGCGCCATTCTGCTGAGCCACACTATCCAGGGCTAATCTTCACACTTAATTCAAGCCATAATTTTATTTATGTCTCACCAGTATTCATTCACAAATAGATTATTTAATGGAAGAGTTTATAATTCAAAATTCACATTTGTGTAGAAGTTAAAATCATCATTACAGCAGTTGATTCCAATTTTCTTCCACCCTGTTTAATCTTTTAAGAGGTAGATATTTTGAGGGTGAATAACTTTGCTTTCCTTTCCTAATTCAATTTCTCTTTTTTTGTTGTTTTTGTTTTGTTTTGTTTTGTTTCTTTTATGTGATCTCACATGGCCTATCACTGAGTCCAAAGTAAACTATTTCTTTATGATTGGAGAGCACCTGGCATCATAAAAAAATAATAATGTAAATTTTTCTCCTCATGATGGATGAAGTTTTTCAACAGATATTGTTCCTGAATGTCAGAAGCAGAATGGATAAAAAAGGATTGGAATAAAAATTACTGACTTAAAGTGAAGCATATGCTAACAGATACATCAGAAACATTGGCCTGTGAAACTAAGTATTTTTACATATCTCTCATCTTTAAACAAACAATTCCCCTCACCTCTCTGACCTATCTTCAGACTTCAATATTACATTTGCCTTTCTTTCCTCTGTGTCTGCAATATTCAATTATTGCCTTCTCCCTTCACTCTGTTGCTGCCTAGGGCTGGCCTCTCCTTATCCTTCTGTCATCCCATCTAATAGAAGCTCACAACATGGATGGAACTGGAGAGTATTATGCTTAGTGAAATAAGCCAGTCAGTGAAAGACAAATATCATATGATCTCACCCATTACGGGACAATAATGAGCAAAACTAACAACAAGCAAAACAGAACCAAATATATGAATACAATGAATAGACCTTCAGTGATCAGGGGGAAAGGGGTTGGGGGGAGGGGGAAGGCAGAGGCAAGAAACGGGAGCAGCTTAGACAAGAACCTAGTATAAAGGAACCATGGACATGGACAACAGGTGGGATTGACTTTGGGGGTAATGAGTGGGTGGGAGGGGGGCAGAGGGGAGCAAAAAGGAGATAGATGTAATACAACAACAATAAAATTAAAAAAAAAAAGAAGAAGAAGAAGAAGAAGCTCCTTCCCCTCATAGACCTCTCACTCTCATGGCTTTTCCCAGGTAGCTTCTCTCCTTCCATTGCCTTTCCAATCCTCATTTACGATTGACCATGCTCCAAACTGCTGACACAAAGTTGTTCAAGAACATTTGTCCTGCTTAAATTTCTGTTGTTCATTCTTATCCCTGAATTTCAACAGCTTATTTTTGTCTCCTACATAGATTTGCCCTTATCAGTCATGATGTTCAAAGAGATGTGTGCAGCAGTCTTAGCAAAGAGAAGCAGAGAATATGAGATGAAGACCAGAAGACTTAGGAACAAGCAACAGCGACACATTTTTACAAATCTAGTGAATTTGAACTATTTTTGCAAAACTGCATACCATGCTAATTTGTGAAAATTCATACTCTAAATCAGCCTGTTTCAAGAGACATTCTTAATTTTCCAGAAAGAGTGGTTTCTTAAACCTCATTAGACAGAGATGTAAATGGGATCAGGGTCTGAGACGGTAAAAGATAATACAGTCTAAAAGGCTTAGGCATCTAACCAAGATACTCTGACTATAAAATGGTTAAATAGGCATATGAGGAAAATAAAAACAATATAGTGATACAACAAGCATTCCAACATCTTTGGATTTTAAAAGTCTTTATACCAAAGAATAAAAATAAACAGTACATATCAAAAGGTAAATATTAAAATATGGTATCATTCTGTAAAGATTGTCACAGAAAGGCTAGAGCTGATAAACTGATTGGGAATTGAGCTCAAGGTCACAAAAACACAGCTATTTAACATTCTCAGAAACAGGAAGGAATCAGAAAACAATGGATCTGCTTCAAAAACAAATATTGTCTGGCTAATGAGAGGCAATAAAAAGCAAAATATCTCAGCCTGATTACATTTTCTCTGTCAATAAGAAAGATTACAAAACTAAAGGTCATTTATAGAAGTCTGTAGTCATGGCTTCATAGTACTTTGCAAACTTCACAGAAATGTTTGTGTTGCTGCAAGGAAAAGCCTTCACTGTCATGACAGATGATCATTGTAACCAAAAGAGCAAGGAACTCTTGACACTGGGAGATACCAAAATGACTTACAACCCATTGAATAGCAGCACATATCTGGATTAATCATGTATCCAGAAAGCAATGACTTATTCCTTAGCTTAAAGAATGACCATAAGTAGAGAGGGACACTGAAATAAAACAGAAAAACACAGAAATCACAAGTAATAAAACTTTACTGTGACTCTCAAAACAGTTAAACTATACTTATCTGTGATATGCAACATAGACAGAAAAGAGCAAATACTTTAACTTTTAACACCAACTTATAATTAACTCCTGCATTACAATAAAAGACAGCAGTTGTTCCAGCAACTTGCCTAGTTTACAAACTCATTAACCCATCCCTGCCCAGACAGCCCTATAAGTACTCTCTGAACTTTTCCCTTCCAAGACACTGCTGAGGTTCTGTCATGGTGGTACTCTCCTTGCCCAAAAAGTTTGTATGATGAACAAGCTTTCCTGATGTTGTTTCTATGGGGATTTCAAAGGCTTACAAGCTTCTAGAAGCAGAGCCACAAATTACAGGTCATTGTTAATGACTAAATGGTAATTTAAAGTTTACCATTTAGTCATTAACTTTAATTACCATTAAATTTTAAAATGGTAAATAAAAATGTAAATGTTGAAGTCCTACATCCCAGAATCTTAGAATGTGGCTATATTTGGAAGGGCCTTTTAAAAGGTAATTAAGTTAAAATAAAGTAATTGGAATGAGCCTTAATCTAATATGACTGGTGTCTTTAATGAGAAAAGGAGACTAGGCTACAAACATGCACAGAAGAAAGACCATGTGAAGATGCAGGGAGAGGACTGTCATCTACAAGCCAAAAAGAGAGGCCTTAGAATAAACTAATTCTGCTAACAACATGATCTCTGACTTCTAGACTTCAAACTGTAAGAAAGTAGATTTCCGTTGTTTAAGCCACCCAGTTTACGGTATTTTATTATGCTATCCCTAGAAAACTAATACAAACTATATTAAATAGTTCATGGCTGCACCAAGAGTTTCTCCTCCCATTTAAAATATCATCCTTTGGGAAGCACAGGCAGCAGCTGCAAAATCGTCCAAGCAGATCCCCAGGGAAGAGGAAAAGATCACGTCTCCATCCTCCCTCCATTTAAATCTTTTGGCCCATAATTCCATACACTTCTAAAGTGTACAACTTCCTGACCAATCTCATCCTTTTTCAGTCTGGACTGGCAGGTCTGCACCTCCCCCTACCACATTACCACCCAAGAGTAAGGTTTATCTAATGCTGTGCTATTACTGCCTTGGGCAACCTCTTCTTACGTCCCCTCCCTCCTCCTCCCAGTACCAAGCCAGCATCAATACTTAAGAAACAGAAAGTAATAAATTTTTTCCACCAAATGCATATCATCCAAGCAGCTTCAATTGGATCTATCCAACTTTGTTTGCACAATTAATTCAACAAGTATTTTTCAGTGCCTGCTGTGAGCTGGGAAATTTAATAGGCCTTAGATATACAATGAAGAATAAGAGACACTTTTAAAAGGTACTCCAGTATAAATAAAAAATCCTATAATAATACCATTATAAGAAAGCATTAATGTAGAAAATATACAAAAAATTAAGGTGGAGATAAAAAGAGAGCGCACAAAGAAAACTGAATCCTGGAAGTTAAATAGGTGTTCAGTGGGAAATAAGGTTCTGTCAAAGAAATAGATTACAGGAAGGCCAAGGTGAAAGAAGACTACTTCAACTTCAGGAAATGTCAGGTAGATCGGTAGACCATTGTGGTTTGAAATTTAAAGTAGAAAGAGGAAGTGAATAAAGATTAAGCTATAGAAATAAACAGGGACTATATCATGACTGACATTAAAAGTCATGTGAAGAATTTTGGGCTTTATTCTAAATGTAATACAGTGTTTTATATGAAGATGCTACAATTTACAATTTTTTCATAGCATTCAGAATCTTGCAGCTAGTCTAGCTGCAATTAACAGGACTATAAATATTTGTATTGCAACATGATCCTTCTATGAATTTTCCTTATAATTCTCAAAGAAAGTATTAAAGTCTGTCACAGTGAATAAGTCATGCTAAATTCTATTTAACTTTCTAATGGTTGATTTTCAAAGTGCATTCTACAATATTTACTAATGCTTAAAGCAATCTGAAGAATGCCTATTTAAGGACATTAAAGGCCTAAAAATAAAGATTATTCAACCAGTAATGTGTTTGGTAGAAAGGTGAGAATTTAATTACCTAGTAATTTAAGGGAAAAAAAATTTTTTTATTGATCTGTAATGACCATAGAATTCTTATTCTCAGAATTTCTGTACATTGATATATCATAGGTGAGTGCAATCTGACTTACAACATTCTAATTGTATGGCCTTTCTTACAATCTATAATATCTCCAAATTATCCACCATAGGTTGATTTATGGACCCCCAGGCTTTGAAATCTCTTGAGAAGAGTCTAGAATGAGAGATAAGTTGGCCTAATCAGAAAGGCCAGAATGAAGATGCAAATATAACAAGGACTGAGAGTCAAGTGCCCAAGTGAAAACTCTATAAACATGGAAGTTGGTTCATAGTGAATGAAGAGGATCTAAGAAAATTGGAATTTGTATTTAAGATTGATATTTATGGACAAAATCTATATGGGGGGTATGTATATGGGAGCAAAGACAAAGATGTAAGACAAGCACTGTATTCTCACTATGTTGCTTCTCATGAATTGGTGCCAAACTACCTCTTACAGGTGAGACCACATTATATTTTGTCCACTGGATCTTCCTTTTTCCTTGAACAGGCTTGCAGGGCATATGGCAAACTAAATTATGTTCTCAGTATTTTCAATGAAGACCTAGACATGGTTCCTGCCAAGTTGCCTTGTTCTCTCCTATTCTGCCTTCCCTTTTCTGCTTTATATTTCTGTATCATGGATAACTTTCAATGTTCAATAAAACAGTGCATGCCTTACATGGGAAAAAATCAAATCAGAATACAAGCCGGAGAATGATGCTTGAAATAAAAAATCAGATGGTAGAAGCTAGCTGATGATAAATTTAACCTACTGAAGCTTGAAACTTCAAATAAAGAGGAATAACTTACTTGAACAAATGGCCTGAAAGTTTCAGAGTAACAAAATAGTACTCTATAATATATTCTATAGAGTATACATTAATACTGTACTGAATAAGAAATAGAATTTAAGGGGAACAATAGCAAACATCAAAGAGGTTCAAATCAGAGGAATTCAAATTAAAGTTACCAGGTCAAAAATATCTAATTAAATTTTAATTTCAGATAAGCAATAATTTAAATGTAATTAGATTTTAATCTAATAAATCTGGTCAAATTTTAATACATCTCCATAAAGCCATTTAAAACTCATCTCCTCTTTCATTTAAATGGGTCAAAGAAACTATAGACCTTGAAGAAAAGTCATCCACCTACCACTACACCTGTCGGACTGTATCATCTGGCAAAATTTGTGGGTATAACCTATATCAACAAATGGTTTCAATGGAATTTAATTTTACTGAACATCAAAACTACACACAAATAATGACATGACTGCTCTACAAAAGAATCCAAAGTATGTAAAATTTAACAAATTTGCCTAATATATGACAAACTGAATCAGATAAATCTAGGTATGGATCTCATTTTCATTTTAGCAACATGACTTTGGGAAACTTATAAAACTTGCCTCAGAGTTCTACTTTTATACAATGAGAATGATTATTAGGACTCTTATGAAAATTTTAATAATACTATATTTGTAAAGGACTTGGCCCACAATCGGATCCTTAGAAGTAGTTATTAGTTGCTAGTTAATTTAATATACATAAATGTTCTGGAATACGTCAATTGGATAAAGTAAAACATATTGGCTATTAACTATTCTTAAACAAACACTATAAGTTTTTCTCTTCCTGTTGAGTATCTCTGGAATTTTAGAAAATCTTATCATCCGTTCCAAGGTTTAAATCAGTCCCGCTAATGAGGTTATTTCAAAAGAAGTGAAAAACAGGGTGTGAGTTCTTGATTTGTAATACTCTGCTCTGCTGAGATTTTGTTCTACTCTCCTAAATAAGCCATTAATCAGATATCTTTGCTTCTTTAATCCTACAATTTATTCAGTGACAATTTCTAATGATAATTGCTTTGTGAGGAGAAAATTGCTTCAGCGCCATAATCTATTTGTTGACACAAGGACAAAGAAAAAGACATCTAGCAATGTCACAAGCATCCAGACCCTCAAGAAATAGCATTTTGTATAGGTGAGATGCATCACCCAGTACTGTCATAGCGAAAATTAACTCTGACATTTCCAAATGTCACAGTTAATCCACTCTTAACAAGCAGTGCTTTTAAATGTATTAGAAGAGTTCCAAAAGTCATGTCTAAGATAAAGGATGCATAGTAATTTCAACTCAAGGTCTCTTCTTAAAAACATAGCAGAGTAATTTAGACATGCATTTAGAAAGTTGATTAATGATATTTTGAGAATCTCCACAAAATTGAACATAAAAATGTTTTACATTATTCAGTACGTGAACTGAATCCCATCATAACTCTCTTCTGTCATTACAGATCACCAGCCAGGACAGCCCACTGTTACAGAACAAACATTTATGTCTCCCTAAAATTCACATGTTAAAACCCTGATTTTCTATATGATGCTATCAGGATGTGATCCTCTGGGTGGTAATTAGGATTAGTTGAGATGACGAAGGTGAAGTCCCCAAAAGTGGGTTTAGGGCCCTTCCTTATAAGAGTCACCAGAGAGCTTTCTTGTGTTCTCTGCTTCTACTATTAAAGAATCAAGAAGCCAACAATCTTCAACAAAAATAAGGTCCTCTCTAGAATTTGACTATACTGATACCTAATCTCAGATTACCAGCTTCTGGAACAATGAGAACTAAGTTTAAATTGTTTATAAATCACCTAGTCTGTCACCCACATGATGTGAGTGTTGAACCTCTTGAAGTTGTCCCAGACACTGCTTACACTATCCTCAATTTTGGGGATTCTTTTTTTTTTTTTTCTTGTACTGATTGGTTGCTATTTGCTTCCTCTTTTCAGTATCATTAAGTTGATCCTCAGCTTTATCCACTCTACTATTGTTCCCCTGTAAATTGTTCTTTATTTCAATTAGTGTCTCCTTTTATCCTTTGTTTCTAACTGGATCTTTTTCATGCTGCTGAGGTCCTCACTAAGTTCCTTGAGTATCCTTATAATCAGTGTTTTGAACTCTGCATCTGACAGATTTCTTATCTCCATTTTATTTAGCTCTTTTTCTGGAGTTTTGGTCTATCATTTGGGCCATGTTTCTTCATCTCCTCATTTTGGTAGCCTCCCTGTGTTTGTTTTGGTGTAATAGGGAGAGATACTTTCACTCCATGTCTTGGTAGCATGCTCTAATGTAGTAGGTGTCTTATGAGGTCCAGTAGTACAGCCTCCCCTATCACCCAAGCTGGGTACTCAAAGTGCACCTCTTATTGTTGGGCCTTGATTTATGTTGGTAGGTCAATGAGAAGGATTGCCAGTCAGCTACAAGGACTGTCTTTGACCACTGACAACCAACCTTCATCCTTCATGGAGGGTCATCTGTGTAGGGGCAGGGTGGTGGTGCTCTGATGTGGTTTGTAGCTGTCCACTGAGTGTTCTAGTCTTGGGGTTTCCTGGATGGTACAGGCCAAGGTCAGCCCCAACCTTTGTTTTGCCTGGGCCATCCTGCCTGAGCTATAAAGCATTTAAAGATGGCTGATACTCATGCTGGGCTTAAAGATTCCCAGGTGAAACCAACCTGTGAATCTAGGCTAGCTGCTGCTAATCCAAATTGTAGGGCTCACTAAGGCCATTTGTTGATTGTTTGATAGAATTTAGGAAGTTGTGAAGCAGAAGCCAAGACCAGCCATTCACATGGAAAAGCAGCTTGGGTGGGCCTATAAGTTGGGTGGGACAGAGTCTTTGAGGATCTCAAGGTGGGTCAAACAGTGTTAGCCAGGTTGGTGGAGTCTCAGATATGGCACCAGCCTGATGGCTCTGTAGGGGGTGGGTTTAGAATAGAAACAATAGTTTCTACCCACCTTGATGCCAGCCACTGCCATTTCTCCCTGTATATCACTGGTGCCTTTAAGCTGCTACCCTGGTGCTGGAGGTCAGAGGGAGTGAGTCTGGGTAGGTGAGCCTGTGTGTGTATTCTCTGAGAGGAACTGCTTGGGGCTCCAGAAGTTTCTTCCACTGACTCAATCCCCACTATTTCTTTCAGCCAGAAATTGTGGGGATTTATCTTCCTGGCACTGGAACCCTGGGCTAAGGGGCCTAGTATGGGTCTTTTAAGATATCCCTTCCAAGCCCTGACTGGTGGCACAGTGGATAAGGCACCAGCCTATAAACCCAAAGGTCCCTGGTTTGATTCCCAGCCAGGGCACATAACCAGGTTGCAAGCCAGGTCTCCAGCCAGCTTTGTAGCTGGAGGCAGGTGAAAGGTAACCATACATTGATGTTTCTCTCCCTCTCTGCCTCTCTCTCTTTCCCTCTCTCTGAAACATAATAAATAAAATCTTTAAAAAAAAAAAAGATATCCATCCCAAATTTTTATCCACCACATGTGGATAAGGAACCAGCCCATCCCTTATCTGCACCCCTCTTACAAGTGTAGATGGATGTGGTTTCTCTAATTCCATAGTTGTCAGACTTCCATTCAACTCAATTTCTGACAATTCTGAGTAATGGTTGTTTATATTTTAGTTGTAATTTTGATGTAGTTGTGTGAAGAGATGAGCCATGTCTGCCTATGCTGCCATCTTCCATAGTATCTTTAAAGACAATCCCATCCTTTAGCAATTCTTAGCTACATGCAAGATTGAGTAAATTCCTACTTTTGAACTAGTTTATTTGGTGTTTTGTCATTACAATAGAACACTATCTTAATCACACTTAAACAAAGAGAAATTGCTTTGGAGATCCAGTTATTATTTTCATATGATAGTTTTAGTAACATAATGGATTTAGACAGTCTCTTTAATTACAGTGTAGTAGAGTTCAACTGGAAAGTTTTATTTCAGTAATCAAAAGCACAAATTCATTGGTGCCAAAATCTATTCAGACATCCCTTGCCTTTGTGAATGAACTACTATGTAATTGGATTTTTACATTTTTATCAGATAAAAACATGTGTGACTTCATTTGTACATACTTCTCAGGAAGGCAAATTTATAAGAATCATTTCTAAGATTTAAAATAGTAAAATATTTATCCTCTCTTTCATGATCTCAGACAATTAATATAGAATTTTGTTTTATCAGTGGGATAGCAGAGTAACTTCAAAAGCTATGTTTACTTGGAACCTCAGAATGTTCAGACCTTGCAATATGGAAAACTCCTTGGAATAAGGAGTTTTTTCAGATATGATGAATGTAGACTCTCAAAATGAAATTACCCCCAAATTAGTGTGGACCTGTTATAACGAGACAGAAAAGGAGGAAACACTGAGGGATGAAAAGAAGTTCATGTGAAGATGGAGGCAGAGGTCAGAGTGATGCAGCTATAAGCCAGGCACCACCCATGATTGCTGGAAGCTGCAGAAACTAAGTCTTTCCTAGAGCTGTTAGAGGAGCATGATCCTGCAGACACAGGACTTGTAGGCTCCAGAACTGTGAAAGAATAAATTTCTGTTGTTTTAAGTCAACAAATTTATAGTAATTTATTACAGCAACCCTTGGAAACTTAGACATGTAGAAATTAATATTTCCTATCATTAATTTAAATATTATTTTTGTTGGTTCCTTGGTGGCTACAAAGGTTAGATTTTTAACACTGTTCTTAGAAAATCTACTATAACACATTTTTCCATGTGTGAAAGTTTCTGGGAGTTTTGACCTATTTTTCCCTGGATGGTTTTTTCATTTTTTGAAGCAATTTCTATGTGAGAACATGGACCTGTCTATATTCTGTGGCTAAATGTATTTTTCAACTATATTGTTATGATTGGCTTTCTTAAGTTTTATAATCAAAGAAGATGTCTGCTAACTGTTAATGTGTGCTATCACAGAAAGAATCTGTCAAGTCTTTGTAGATAACAATTCCATGAACTACTACCATAGATGAGGTTATGGGAGTCTCTGTATGTTTGTAAATCCTATTTTATACAAGGGTCTGATGACTCCTTCCCTCACTACAGAGAGGATCTGCATAGCTTGCATCAGATTTGCCAAGGATTCTAAGAGAGAAATGCTGAACATATTTGTATTGTTGTAAGAAAAAATGATAAAGCTATGAAAAGTACATAGCTAGCTGAAATAGCCTTGGTTTTTAAGTCATAGCCTGTAACATTATTTTCTTAATAGTTGGGAACCCCATTGTCAAACTACTGGCAAGGTCAGAATCACCTACCTTATATGTTTCCAGTCTCACAGAAATAAATTTATACTTGTATTAAAAGATTAACATGGCCAGCAAATAGCAAAATTAATTTATATTCATATGTTTTATTATAAAACTTTTCATGATTTATTCCTATATGTGTTACTTTATCTTAATAGTTTCATCCTTATTTTTATTCAGATACTACTGACATAAAAAGAGTGAATATACATCTCTACTTAAAATCCATATATATACAAAATCTCCATTACACTTAGCTGGGTGCTTTTATTTTTTAATGATATTTTCAGATCTTATAGTTTTTTAAAAGATTTTATTTGCTTATTTTTTAGAGAAGGAGAAGGGAGGGAAAAGAGAGGGAGAGAACTATCAATTGGTTGCCTCTCACATGCCTCCAATTGGGAACCTGGCCTATAGCCCAGACATGTGCCCTGACTGAGAATTGAACCAGCAACTTTTCAGTTCAATTCATACACCAGTGCTCAACTCACTGAGCCACACCAGCCAGGGTGTACTTTTAATAAATATTTCAAACAAAGTAATTACTAATTATAGTATACCCACCATCTGGAAAGTTTCCTTATTTCTGGTCTTCTTCCCATTTCTTGTAGCTGGATTTTTTTCTGAGTTTAAATCTGGGTGTAAGCCCCTGACAGTCTCCCCTAGATAATAAGACAAGCACAACTCCCTCAGAAGAAGTGAAATGAGATTGGGGCATATTCTAATTATACATTCAAGGTCTTTTGCATCTTACCACATAACTATATAAAACATTATAAACATGTTAAAGCCTTTCTTGCCTCAACTGTCCTTTCTGATCAAATGTAAGTCACAAAGGACATTGTCCACAATGACCAAGGGTAAGAACAACAAAATATGCTCAATACCTGACAAAGTGTAAGGTTTTGATGTCACTTAATGGGCTTACACATTTTTATAGATTGACAATAAAAATAAAATGTTTGAGAGATGAAAAGGGAGAATCAGAACACATCATTTAAAATCCTAAAACAATAGAATTCTTTTGCACTTGTAACTTTTCATTTAAGTGTTAATTTTTCCATGGGATTTTTCATACTCAGTTGCTTTCTTTCTTCACCACCCCATCTATAATGATATTCATTTTGCTGGAACCTCAGGAGATACATGTCCTAAGCTTCTACTTTAACTCCCACTGTGATAAGCTTACAACAGACATTAAATCATTTTTTATTGAAATAGACTTTATTAAATCAAGTGTGAAGTTCCTCTAAGAAACAGAAACAAAGGATTCAAGAATGCACAGCGCAGATAAGTAGTTAAACATCTGCTATACAAAGGCATAATGTGATGACAAAAAGCATCATCCCTGTTAATATCTACCAATGTCTCTTTTTAAAATCTGAGATCAGGGCCCTAGCTGGTAGCACAGTGGATGAGGCACCTGCCCGAGAACCCAAAGGTCACTGGTTTGATTCCCAGCCAGGGCAACATAACCAGGTTGTAAGCCAGGTCTCCAGCCAGGTATGTAGCTGTAGGCAGGTGAAAGGCAACCATACATTGATGTCTCTCTCCCTCTCTGCCTCTCTCCCTTCCCCTCTCTGAAAATAATAAAATCTTTTTTTAAAAAATCTGAGATCAATGTAAGGTCAACATCTTCCATAGTTAAGAGCTACATGAACTTTTTACCTAAAATATCCATAAAGTCAAAAGCTTTTCCAGTTGTGCCTTTCTAATCAGTTTACTATTTAATGGTTAGCTCACATGGTAAAATGTATTCCTTTAGTTTTTTTTTTTTCTTCTTCTTCTTTCTTTTAATTTTATTGTTGTTGTATTACATCCATCCCTTTTTTTTCTCCCCTGTCCCCCTCCCCACCCACCCTTTCCCCCCAAAGTCAATCCCACCTGTTGTCCATGTCCATGGTTCCTTTATACTAGGTTCTTGTCTAAGCTGCTCCCCTTCTTTGCCTCTGCCTCCCCCCTCCCCCCTACCCCTTTCCTCCTGACCACTGCAGGCCTATTCCTTGTATTCATACACTTGGTTCTGTTTTGCTTGTTG
>PVIW01013331.1:0-27838 GCA_004026585.1 Noctilio leporinus
TCTCTCTTGATGCTTTTAGGATTCTCTCTTTGTCTTTGAAATTCGCCATTTTAATAATAATGTGCCTTGGTGTTGGTCTGTTTGGGTTGATCCTCATCGTGACCCTCTGTGCTTCCTGAACTGGATTCATGTTTTCACTCATCATGTTAGGGAAATTTTCTATCATGACTTTTTTGAACAGGTTTTCCATTCCTTGTTTTTCTTCTCCTTCTGGTATCCCTATGATACAGATGTTGTTACGTTTCATGTTGTCCTACAGCTCTCTTAACCCCTCTTCAGTCTTGTTCAGCCTTTTTTTATTCTCTTGTACTGTCTTGGAGTATTTGTCTCCATTATCCCTCCAACTCGCTGATCCGGTCCTCTGCTTCCTTTAGCCTACTGTTGATTCCTTCAACTGTATTCTTCAATTCAGAAATTGTAATCTTCATTTCCTGCTGGCTCTTATTGATAGTTTCCATGTCCTTTTTCATGCTGTTGTAGTTCTCAGTAAGTTCCTTGTAACTTCCCTGGAGTTCTTTGTAATTTCCCTGGAGTTCTTTGTAATTCCCCTGGAGTTCTTTGTAATTTCCCTGGAGTTCTTTGAATTTCCCTGGAGTTCTTCGTAGTTCTCCTGGAGTTGTTTACAGTTTTCTTTGATGTGGCTGAGGTCACTGAGCTTCTCTATCATCATTCTTTTGAATTCCTTATCTGATATTCCAGGTCCCTCTGTTTCATTTTGTGTTCTTTCTGGGGATTCTTCCTTTCCTTTTGGTGATGGACTGATTCTTTTTTTCCCCATTTTGGGTGTCTGTTCTTGCTTGCTTTTTATTTATTTATTTATTTATGTTCTTTCCTTGGGTTAACCTGCTTTGCTTCCTTGCCTTAGTTGAGCACCCTTCTGTGATAGGAGATTTGTGGAGTTCAGTGTTGCTGTCTCCCAGATTTTCTCCACTTGCTGTTCTTGGTGTGTCCTTTATGTGGGCTGTCTGGTTGTATTCTGGGGTGTGGGCTTTTAGCAGAAACAAAAATAAAAACAAACAAACAAACAAAAAAACAAACCAAACAAAAAAAATGCAAAAGGAAAAAAGAAATAAAAATGATAATAATAATAAGAAGAAAGGGTTTAGATGGCTGTTCACCCTTAATAATCCCTGACTGGTCCAGATGGAGCCTGGACCTGAGGGCTTTTAGCAGAGGGGAAAAAAAGAAAGAAAAAAAAGGGAGAAAGTCACAAGAGAAAGAGAAATCAATATTAATAAAGAAAGGGTTTAGGTGTCTGTTCACCCATTATGGTCTCTGTTTGGTCTTAGTGGAGCCAGAACCTGTGGGCTTTACCAGGAAGAAAAGGAAAAGAAAAAATAAAAAAAATAAAAAAAAAGGGAGGAAGAAAAGAATAAAGAAAGGGTTTAGGTGGTTGAGGAAGGGAGGAATACTTAGATTGAGGACTGGAAATACGTTGTAGCCAAAGAGTGAGTAGACTTTTATTCGAGAGTAGGGGGAGGGTCTTGGGTATTTAGGTGGATTGAGGTATGGGGGGGGATTAATAATATGTGAGAAGTAACTTTTGCAAAGGATATGTTGGGGATTAATAGTTCATATTGCTCTTGGTATAACTCAGGTGCTTGAGATTGGCAGCAATCCCTTTCCTGAGGCTGCCTCTTTTTCTTGGTCAGGACTTTACAGTCTATAGTCTATATTCTAGCCGGTCTTGGTGCGTGGCATGGCCTCTGATTGTCACAGTCAGGGCTGATTCTGAGTGTCTGCCCCCAGGTAGGGTGGGCCTTCAGCAGCCTGGCTGGGTTTTAGGGCTGCCGGTATTCTGGAGCCCGCAGGGTGCCCCCTCCCATTTCTGGCGGAGGTTCCTGCCCGTGAAGAGCACCCAGCACCCCTGCAGGGCAGCCCGCAACTTTGCTGGTCCCTGTGATGACTGGCCCCGCCCCCGCAGTTCTGGGAGGAGTCCGCCCTGTTCATCAACACTGTCAGTGTTCCACCTACACTGTCCCACCCTTCCAGGGCGGGCACCACTCCTCCAAGCCAACCAGCTCTCCGAGGAGTCCTTTTACACGGCCTCTGTGATGAGCCCCTCCTAGGCATGGGCAGTGCGACCTTTGTCTCCGGTAATGGTGGGTCAGTTGCCCCGGCTACTAGTTCCCGGCTAGTTGGCTTGCCAGCTCACCTTTTGGAGTTTTCTGGAGCCTGGGGGCCTGTGTGGTTGTGCAGGGCTGGGCCTCCCCCCTCGCAGGGGCTTCTAGCTGCTGTTTCCCTGGTGGCCCAGCAGCACCTTCAGCCCTCTCGCCGCCCCTGCTGGTGCACTTCCACGCTCCCCTGCTCCCGCTTCCCATAGGACTCTTCTCCCCTGTCTCTAGCCCCGCGAGGAGCCTCCTCTCCCTGTTGCCAGAGTGAGTCTCTAACACAGTCCCTCCTCTGCAAGAATTCAATTCCGCGTACCCTACAGTGTTTGCCCTTGCCGCCCGCACTTCACTGTTGAGACTTCTAGTCGACAGGGAGCCCGGAGCTGGCCTCAGTCAAACGCGCCCCTCTGGGCAGAGCCGCCACTGCCCAGAGCCAACCTTGGCCCGCCGGCTGGTCAGTTGAGAATGCCTCACCTACTGTCCTGCTGGCCTCCTCTGCCTCTGGGTTGTGCTCCCCTGTGTCCAGATGCTGGCCACTCCAATTCCTAGGGTCCTGAAGATGTCTCATGCTCCCTATCTTGTCCTCTACCTGCTTTGGTACTTGAGAACACCATCAGCACTGCTCTCTACTCTGTTGCCATCTTAGAAGTCGCCATTTTTAGAGAGAGGGGCAGGGAGAGAGGCAGAGAGGGAGAGAAACATTAATGTATGATTTCCTTTCACCTGCCTCCAGCTACGGACCTGGCTGGAGACCTGGCTTGAAAGCTGATCATGTGTGCCCTGGCTGGGAATTGAACCAGTTACCTTTGGGTTCCCAGGCTGGCACCTTATCCACTGTGCCACCAGCCAGGGCTCAAGAGTCACTCTTTATTTCAGTTTGTCACCCCTAATGCTACATGCAATGGCAGAGAGGGCATGTGTTACCAAGTGAATTTCTCAATGTCTTTTACATTGAGATCCTCTTGGTTTAGGCTTACATCCACAATATCAGCACTACTCGCAATTGACTCCACTGTCTTTAGTCTCACTCTCCTTGAAAGCACATTAAAATAGTGTCATCTTACGTACAGAATAAAATACAAGCCCCTAAGAACTGGCATTTAAGACCCAAGATCTGTATTCATCATAAACTTTGCAGTCCAATTTCTCATTATACCTTTTCATTCCAATCTCCAGGCCTCTGCTTATATTATCCTCTTCGTTCAAAATACCTTTCCATGCCCACTAACATCTCCTTGAGAATCTAAAATATATTTGTAAGATAGAAGTCACAAATCATTGAAGGGCAGAAGATGTCATAATAAAGCACAATTTGATAAGTCTGAGAGACTTGGGGCAAGGATGGGAGAGAGTTTTAGACTCATTGGTCATGAGGACCTATTTATTCCTCCCTCCTAGTCCTGGCTTTTCTTTTGAGTTATGGCATCCTCTAAAGAATGACATTTCAAGGAAATTGTTTTCATAAATAGTTATCATTTATATGTATTATTTTATAGTATTACTTTTCATAAGGTGACAAAGATGTAAAAGAAAAACTGTGGAAATCAGAAATTAAATGTCTATTTTGTTCAGTATTGAGAGACATGATTCTGTCTCTCAGTACTGAAAAAATGAGAATAACTTGTTAATGAAATTGACCAACATGATATTTATTTTCTTTTTGAACTTGGTTATCTGACACCACCATCAAGCAATCATTTATAAAGTTGTTTTAGAAATTTTTTGGTCAAGTTCTCCATGTTAATATTCATTATAAATTTAACTTTTTTTTTTACCCTTGAGGAAAACATAGGAAAAAATTTTAATTGTGTTAAATGTTATTCTAATATAAGGCAATTCAAGATCTGGAGCACCTTTCTCAGAAAGATTCTTATTTAACTTTATCATAATATATGGAAAATGTAATACTTTCCAAGTTCCAAGAATAAATCTTGGTTTAAAAGTTTCCTTGACTTCCTGTTTACCTTGCTGTTAAAGAATAAAGAGACCTAACTATGAACCCACCTCAAATAAAGTATAAATTTCTGTTTATATCTCTTACTGCCAATCAGTTCTGCCCCAAGAAAGGTTGAAAAGGTCTGGAACACCTCCTTCCTTGGAATCTGATGGCCAAATTTCTGAATACCCCACCTTTAAGTTTGGGATACCCAGATCTGTTGTTAGGTATATGAAAAAAGGTAAAAATTTCACATAGGGCAGAAAACTATATGGTGACACAAATATTGTGTAATAGTTTTTAGACAAAATTAAATGGACAACATAATAATGACTCGACTGTTTTTTAGGTCTCCTGATGTTTGGAAATACTTTATTTTAGAAGAAAAAAAATGGTTCAAAGGTCGAGATAAGAGCTAGTCCTGAGTTTGGCAAGTGTCTGATACAGATGTGTAATAAATAATTAAAACTCAAAAGCTGCAAGTCTTAATCCGGGTTAAGAATTTCTTTCTGAAAGAAAAAGCCACCTATAAATTTTAGAAGATGGCTTGTGGGCAGTACCTATCCTACTAGTCTTGGGAAGATAGCATCACAAAAGAGTGCAATTAACCAAGGGCAAAGAGAACTAGATCTTACCTCTACCCAACAATGACTTCCTTAGGCAAGTCACTAGTCTTTCTGAGTCTCATTTTTCTTATTCACAAAATGAGGATAATAACACTTGCTTACCTTGTCTCAGGAAAGGATTGAGAGAATTAAATGAAGTAATGGGGTCCTGGCTGGTGGCTCAGTGGGTTGGCACCAGCATGCTAATTCAAAGGTTGCTGGTTCAATTCCCCATCTAGGGCACATAACCAGGTTGAAAGCCAGGTTTCCAGCCAGGTCTGTAGCTGGAGCCAGGTGAAAGGCAACCATACGTGGATATTTCTCTTCCTTTCTTCCTCCCTCTCTGCCCTTCTCTCTGAAAATAATGAATAAAATCTTAAAAAAAAAAAAAAAAGAAAGAAAGAAAGAAATAACATATGTGAGAATACTTTACAACTATCATATATATCATAATATCATTTTCTATTTTAGCCCAAAATCATCTGTCATGTTCTACATAGCCAGGTAAACACTATATAAGGCAGGACAACTATATGTTCTAGATTTTCCTGGATGTCCTGGACTTCAATAGTTCTGCCCCACTGCCCTCATTGAGTGTGCATCAATTCATGTGTCCTTACTTAGACTGGAAATCACAGTAACTTAGTTTTAATGAGATACATAAATACACATCATATAATTTGAAGTCTGCACACAAACATTTTAATAATAATATCCTTCTGAGAGACATAAATGTGCTCAACAGTTAAAGTCTCATGAGAAAATTGGCCAAATGCAAAAAGAAAGAGAATGCAATATGGAACTAGCTCGGGAGAGGAAAGGGAAAAGAGCTACCAGAGGTATCCTTCTAAGCCACAGTACAACTTACTTTTGGAAACTAGATAAAACTATCCTCCATTACCCTTTATTATGGCACAAAGCCACAAGAGACATCTTTCCAAAGAGAGCTGGACATCAATTATGACTAGTTTAGAAGAAAAAGCCTTTCAAAGGAAGTCTTTGGCAGCTGTGGAAGCTGGATTAGAAAGGAGTTAATTTAAGTGCACAAATAAATGGAATCTGTATACACAGGTGTTAGGAATGTCAGTTTTGACATTGAAAAAGAATAAATCTTGACCTCAGTTGGAATATGTATGTGATGGGTCTTCTGTCTCATTCCTAGCATTACTAACTGGTGCATTATTACCTGGCCACTAAAGGGCCAGAAATGCCATTCCATCACCAGATCAACATGCTACTTTAGACATCCTAGTTTTAACACAAAGTATGTTGACAACAGATGGAGTATATATGCTATTTATAAACCCCACACAACCCAGCTGGTAAATCACCCAGAAAGCCATTTCTATTTAAATGCTAATGAAACCTCTGATGAAAAATCCGAAACATTTTTTAAAAACACAGTTGAAAGTAAACTACAGTCTTCCAAGAGGAACGAGCTAGAAGAGTTAAGGCAAAATTCAGAATATTTTCTCCACTTAGGGAGCCGATCTCTCCTTCCTGCATTATTTATTTATTTATTTTTAACAGGAGGCAAGGAGGGCTTCTGCTTATATCCAGGTTGACTCTAAAGCACTGAGTATGTTTATGTAATAATTCCTCAGGGAGGTGAAAGGTCCTGGTGGGAAACTCATCTGGTCTGGCTTACAACTGCAATATCCCATTCAGGTGACCTCCTGATAACTCCCGTAGCTTTCCTCTCTAATTCCAGTCCAACTTAGCTGTTGGATCTCAACTCTTATCCCGTTTCTCTCCAATGGCACAGCCATATAACCACAGTAAGTATGCACATCAACCATGAGAAGATTTCAAACTTTTTTTTGTTTCCAATCCAATGAGTTGAAATTGAAACATCTAGCAAATAATCACTTCACAGGCAGCCATATTGAAATGACCATTGTTTTTCTCAGGTCCACATCTAGGATCAGAGACTGACAAACATTTTCTGTGAAAAGCCAAAGAGTTGCAACACCCCAACTTTGCCACTGTAGCACAAAAGCTGTCACATACAATACACAAATAAACATGGCTATGTTCTAATAAAACTTTACTTATAAACATACATTTGACTTTTATAAAACTTCCATGTTACAAAAGTTATTTTTCTTTGCACATTTTGCAACTATTTAAAACTGTAGAAACCATTCTTAACTAGAAAACCACATAAAAATAGACAGCAGGACACATTTAGCCCAAATTTTGCTCACCCCTGTCTTAGAAGCTCGGAAGGGAAGAGAGTGCCAGGGGACACTTTCAGGGGTCAGTATAGAAGGTTAGCTATAGCTTCCTCAAAGGTTAAAGGTCACTCAGGTGTGAAAGTTACTAGACACTCAGCTATGTTGTTCAGTGTTTGTTCCCTGGTCTGTACCTGGGGTCAGGGTAGCCTTCTCTTTTATGTGCCCTGGCTGGGGAATCAAATCAGTGACCTTTGGGTTCACAGGCTGGTGCCAATCCACAGAGCCACCAGCCAAGGGCTGTAGGTAATATTTTTAATGATACTATTTAATGCTGATGGAAGTGTTATAAAACAAGTAGTCTCATATTTTGCTGATGGAAAAATAACCTTCTGCAACCTTTCTAGAAAGCTATTTTCCTACAAACATCAAGATCTCTTAAAATTATCAAACCCTTTACTACAATTTTTACTACTAGTAGAAAAGCAATTATTTATGAATGATAATATCCATTATGTTAAAATAATTCTCTAAAAAACCTGGGAATAATTGCATCCAACTTTACGGAAAATGTCAAAATTAATTCATATAATGAAAAAATTGCATAACGATTTAAAAACAAGTTTGTAAAAAATTTAATGACAAAAATATATGTTGCAATTAGTATAATTCAATACTTTATTGCATTTAATATAGGTAGAGACACAGAGATAGAAACAGAGAGATAGAGAGAGAAATGGCATAAAATATACCAAAGTGTTGTAGGATTAAAAGTGGTTATTATTTAATTCTGTTGACATTTTTATATTTTCCAATTTTTCTATGAGGAGTGTATATTACAGTTATAATCAGAAAAGCAATAAAATGTACTTTTAAAGTAGTCCCAAGCCAGCTAGCTTTAGAGTCCCCTTCAGAGCACACCAAGTCCTTTCCCTATTTTCATAGCGATAAAATGCCCAAATACCTCTTTACTATATAAGCCCCGCTTTCTAAATTTTTACTTAGGACCTTAAATTAAGTTGTCAACATAAAACTAGCCTCCCCTCGACACACACAAAAAAATTGTGACTCATAGAGGCCCACAATGGAAAGAATGAACTATGCCTTTTTCCCGATGCTGGCCTATGTTCATTTAAACCTTATTCCTATTTAAATTAATTTATTACATTACTTCTTGTAAATGACTTTCTTCAGGAGGATTCATAGGCCTTTTAGACCTACATTTTCAGTCCTACTGTTCCCCACTATAATGCTAGCTGCTGAACATAATAATTCTTGTTCACTTTGCAGTCTAATTAGGTATTTGGTGGGCAGCCTTCAGCTGATAATTCCAGCATCATGGGCCCTTCCATTTCATGGGACCACCATTTTCCAGGACCTCTCCAGAGGACATTGCTGGATCCTCTGCATTTTATCTAGCCAAACCAGGAAAGAGAGAAACTTTTAGCAGGAAATGGCATACAATCACTCTACCTTCATTTCGTCTGCCAGAAGGCAGTAACAAAACCACATGTAACCGCAGGGAAGCTGCAGAATGGAGTCTCGCTGAATGTTCAAGAAGAGGAGATGGGATTGGAGAGTATCTAGCATGTCTCTGCCATGCTAACTACAGATAACTGGGAGGAACTCTTAGCTCTCAATACTATCTATGTATTTTGGTTTAGCTTAATCCCTTTGCTGAAAGAACTTCTCACTCAGCTGTCTTTCTCCTTACTAGTTCCTTATACTGGCTTTTAATTTACCTCCAGGAAGTTTTTCTAAATGCTGTAGTCAGAACAAAGTTGTCCCTTTCTCCATGGTTTTATCAAATAGATATCTAGTATAATCCTTCTTATAATCTGGATTTTATTAGAGAAACAGTTATTTATTTATTTTTTTCCTTTATCAGAATGAAGGGAAAGAACCAGTGTCATCTTTATGACCTGCCATGGTGCCCAGCATAATGCTTTCACTAAGTGGGCACTCAACAAATGTTAACTCCTTCCCATTGCCTTTCAATCAATATTTGTGAAAGCCAACTGAACAAAAATACATTGTTCAAGTGCTTCACATAAATACTGATGGTTTTAGCTCTCCCTCTTAGCAGATATTTTATGAAGAACATTTATAGTGAGGTCTAGAAGAACTATTCAAAAAACATGTGGGCTTTAAAATCTCTTTGAGGACTGATTTAAGAAGCACAGGATCTAGTTTAAGATCTAGTTTAAGAATAGTTCTTATTCCTCTGATAATCTTGTTGTGTTTTACAGATTTTAGAATTCTCTGTGGATTTTTCCTTTTCCAGGAAATCCAAGGTCTTCAGTAAATTAACTTTTCAGCCTAGTGGGTATAAAAACAGACTATATAGTGAATATGCTTCAGCTTTGCTGAGTTCACAGACAAATGGAAAGAAAAGAAAAGAAATGAAGTAAAAGTGAGAGGTGTGAACTTCATCCATCTTAATGGAGTGCTAACCATCTTGCCTCAAGGTGACCGTTTGAATCCTAGTTCTATTAAACAATGAGATGAAATCCAAACACTCTGTCTTGAAGTAAAATCTCCTTGAGAAAGGACAGCTGTGTCCAGTGTTGACTAAGATTTAGGCTTAAGAAAGCAAACACATACCAAATAAAACTGATCTTGGCTGTCCTCTGTCAGCTTTAGGCTCTAGAGTCTTTTCTTTGCTCTGCTCTGAAAGGGTCACCCTCTTTAAAAGGTGAACAGGGTGCAGAGTGGCCTTGCTTTTACAGGAGATACCTGAAGCAAGGAATATTAAATCAGAGACATTATCTTTTATCAAGGAATGTTTCAAAACTCTTAAAATTTAGAATCTGTGATTGGTGTTCATCATTCAGAGTGATTTATATGGTGCCTGGAAAAACACCCTCCCTGTTTAAATAAGGACTCAGCATATATATGTGTGTGCGTGCGTGTGTGCATGTGTGCGTGCATGTGTGCATGCGTGCGTGCATGTACTGAATGGAAGAAAAGGCACAAAGAACCTATATAAGAACCCAAAGCAAGCAAGAACACTCATTTTTCAAGGCACTCTTCTTGGTAGCCTCCTCCTTAATAAAATAAAAGGCTTGGAACCAAAGGACCAACAACTGCCTGCTGGTTCTGATGTTTGGTAACTGGGATAAAAGAGAAGAGCTCCTTTGAAGTCCAGTCAGATGTGGGCCTCATTTCCAGCTTTAGGGCTTAGTAGCTGGCTGTTTTATCTCAGCCAAGTTCCTGAGTTTCCCTGACCTAGATACCTCATCATAAAAATATTAATAATAAAGGGACACTTGTAGGTTTTGCCCACTGAGTATGATGCTAGCAGTGGGTTTGTCATAAACAGCCTTTATTATGTTTAGGTATGTTCCCTCTATTGCCAAATTGCTGAGATTTTTTTATCATAAATGGGTGCTGCACTTTATCAAATGCTTTTTCTGCATCTATTGCCAGGATCTTGTGGTTTTTATATTTTGTTTTGTTTATGTGGTGAATTACATGTATTGATTTGCAAATGTTGTACCAACCGTGCATTCCCAGAATCAATACCACTTGCTCATGGTGTATAATCTCTTTGATGCATTGCTGTATTCTATTTGCTAAAATTTCGTTGAGGATTTTAGTATCTGTGTTCATCAGGGATATTGGCCTATAGTTTTCTTTTTTCCTTATTTAACATTTTTTCATTTTTTATTTTTAAGTATATATTTATTGATTATACAATTACAGTTGTTCCAATTTCTCCCTTTGCCCCCCTCCACCCAGTACCCCTCTTCCCTCCAGCAATCCCACCCACCTTAGTTCATGTCCATAGGTTGTACATATAAGTTCTTTGGCTTCACCCTTTCCTATACTATTCTTAACATCACCCTGTCTATTTTGTACCTACCAGTTATGCTTCTTAATCTCTACACCATTTTCCCCTTTATCCCCCTTCCCTTTCCCAGCTGAACAATGATTCTGTTCCTATTCTGATTGTTTGCTTAGTTTATTTTTGTTTTTACTTTTTAGGTTCAGTTGTTGATAGAAATTTGCTGTCATCTTAATGTTTATAGTTTTGACCTTTTCTTTCTTAAATAAGCCCCTTTAACATTTTATATAATGATGGCTTGGTGATGATGAACTCCTTTAGCTTTTCCTTGTCTGGGAAGCACTTTATCTGCCCTTCCATTCTAGATAATAGCTTTGTTGGATAGAGTAATCTTGGTTGTAGGTCCTTGCTTTTTATCACTTTAAATACTTCTTGCCAATCCCTTCTTGCCTGCAACATTTCTTTTGAGAAATAAGCAGATAATCTTATAGGAACCCCTTTGTAGATAACTTTCTTCTTTTCTCTTGCTGCTTTTAAGATTCTCTTTTTACCTTTAACTTTTAGCATTTTAATCATGATGTGTCTAGATGTGGTCCTCTTCAGATCTAGCTTGATTGGGGCTCTCTGTGCTTCCTAGACCTGAATGTTTATTTCCTTCACCAAATTTGGGAAGTTTTCCTTCATTACTTTTTCATATAAGTGTTCAATTTCTTGTTCTTCCCCTACTTCATCTGGCACCACTATAATATGGATATAGGTACATTTATAGTTGACTATATCAAATTGAAAAGTTCCTGTTTAGCTAAAGAAAAACATCAGCAAAATGAAAAGGGAACCAACTTATGGGAAAACATATTTGTCAATGAAATCTCAGATAAGGGTTTGATATCCAAAATATATAAAGAACTTCCATGACTCAACACCAGGGAAACAGACAATCCAATTTAAAAATGGGCAAAGGACCTAAACAGACACCTCTCTGAGGAGGACATACAAAGGGCACAGAGGGATATGAAAGAATGCTCAACATCACTAGCCATCAGAGAGATGCAAATTAAAACCATAATGAGATACCACCTCACACCTGTCAGAATGGCAATCGTTAACAAATCAACAAACAAGTGCAGGCAAAAATGTGGGGAAAAGGGAACCTTGGTACACTGTTAGTGTGAATGTAAACTGGGGTAACCACTATGGAAAACAATATGGAATTTCCTCAAAAAGCCAAAAGTGGAATTGCCTTTTGACCTAGTGTTTCCACTAATAAGATTATACTCGAAGAACCCTGAAATACCAATTTAGAAGAACTTATGTACCCCTATGTTCATAGCAGCATTATTTACAGTAGGCAAGTGTTAGAAATAGCCTAAGCACCCATCAGTAGATGAATGGATCAAAAAACTTTGGTATGTTTACACAATGGAATACTACATAACAGAAAGAAAGAAGCTCCTACCTTTCGCAACAACATAGATGGAACTGGAAAGTATTATGCTTAGTGAAATAAGCCAGTCAGAGAAAAACAAATACCATCTGATCTCACCTGATATAGGAGACTAATGAACAAAACAAACAAGCAAAACAGAACCAGAGATATTAATATAAGGAACAGATCTTCAGTGCGCAGAGGAGGCAGGGGAGAAGTAGGCAAAGAAAAGTAACAGTTTAGTCAAGGAATTGGCATGGAAACGAGCAACATGTGGGACTGACTTTTGGGGGAGGCGGAGAGCAGAGGGGGGAAAATGGGATGAATGTGATACAACAACAATAAAATTAAAGAAGGAAAAAGGAGGAGAGAAAGAGGAAGAAGAAGAAAGAAGATGAAGAAGAAGGAAGAGGAGGAGGAGGAGGAAGTAGAAGGAGAAGCCCAGAGGTAGGTGGTCCCAAGGTTGACTCAGTAACTCAACAACATCAAGGATCCAGAGCCTCCCAGGTGTGTTCCTTGGTGCCATGGTGCCTTGAAGAGCTGCAACACGGCTGCAGCCATTGGAAGCGTTATATTCTCATACAACCTCTAAGATAGCAAGATAGAATTGTGGTGGGCATGGGGCAAGGAAGGCCAGAGTGGCATGGAAATTTTCCCCAAGGGTCTGTTTCCATCAGGGGGAAAGATTTCCCAGAAGCTCCCCAACAAAGTGTCCCTTATGTTCAATGGTCTCAATTGTGTCAAAGGCCACCCCATCGAAGAAGGTAGAAAAGCAAGGGTTTACATGTTCAATTCCTAATCTGGACTGTTGTTTCTACTCACAGAAAACCAAAACAAAACAAAAAATGGGATAGCAATTATCTGCTGTGTAGCAAATCAACATAGTTTTTTAAATAAATTGAAATGCCTTTCTTCAGTTAATTTACCTGCAAATTCTCTATTACTACAGAAAACTTACTATTCCACCAAGCAATTCAATTGGGTTCATTGTCTTAGCAGGTATTGCTTAAAATAAAAGCACCCGTACTACTCCTCTTACCCCTCCAGCCAACACATACATAGCCAGCGTTCCTAATACTCGCCTCTGCTTTTATTTTTTTCTCTTCATACTTCCCACAATGTTTGTCCCTTGTTTGAAACTACAGAACAAGATCATCTTACAATTACAAATGTTTCAAACAATAGCATCTGTCCTTTGGATTCTTATGAACTTGTTTGTTTGTTTCGGATGAAACTAAATGTAAGTGTAACACAAAAATCAGAAGCTAAGAAAATGTGTTTTCTGCAAATGTTTACCTCTTTTTCTGTAAAATTTGAAAGAAATATTTCATAACCACTTTTGAAATCCTACAATAAATGATGAATATGGTATGTCCTTAGGCATAAAAAGACAATTAAACAAAACATAAATTACACAAAAATTCCATGTATAGCGTAGCTTCTATCAACTAGTTTAGACGCATTGACATAGTAATTAAGAAACCAAACGTGATACACATTCATCCTAGTTTCATTTTTTAATATAAAAATTATTTCTAAATAGTCTTTGAAACCAAAAGCTAGCTGTTTGGGATAAGAATAATTAAAAGTAAAACTAAAAATAGGTGACAAATTCTTACCTGCTTTCTGATAAAAACTAAATCCAACAAAAAGTGAGAGCAAATTAAAATTGTCATGCATTGTAATAATTGTTTTGTAATTAGAACACTTCATCTTTTTAAAGAGCTCATTACCTGTATAGAACATTCATCTACACAAATATTCTTGAATTCCCTAAGGTAATTAGTTTTATAAAATATTGCCAGATGGCACATTCTCCTTCACCATTACTCCTGAGATTTCATAAAATACAAGAACTCTTACCACAATGTTATGTTCAGAAAATGTAATTAACAGAAAATATTGTATGATATCATGTGAAACATTATTTGAGTAAAATGCATATAGACCCTAAGTATTCCTAGATGACCTAATTAAGCAGACCAAATTTATCTCACAAACCTTGACATCATATTCCCTCTCAAGAAAAGACATTTAAGGCCTTAGGAAGCATTTGATTCTGTGGTTAACCTAATAGATTCTCAAGATTTTATATCCTACAGTGACTTCATGAAATGAACCAGGAGAGTCCCCTTTAGCTCCTCTCCATTGAAGTCCTTGTCTCTCTAATCTACCAGGGCCAGTCTCACCTCCCTGCTGGCTCCTTATTGTAACATCTCTATCACTTGCCCTTTTGGAAACTAAGGATTATATGAGATCTTTTAGTCATCAGCTCTTCATCCAAGGCACACATGTTGCTGAATTGAATTCTCTCCAATAATTCATACTAAGGGAAATTACTTTCTTAGACAGTGAAATCACAGTTTCTCCTCCTTTCCTATTCATACTGAGTCCTACACATGCCCTTTTATCTATGAAATGTTTTACCAATGCCTAGTTTATCTTTGTATTCTGTTTTTGCATCCTGGAGCTGTTCTCTTAGCACTAAATATAAGAAAGACATTTCTATTAAAAGGTACCTATTCCCACAGTATTGCAAAATATCAATTAACATTTTCTCAAGTCAATAACACAAAGATCAAGACTGCAGTGAAGAAAAGAAATGATTCCATTTACCAGACTCAAATTTGACATTCTTTATTCAATTAAGAGTGACTGTCATGAGAAATAATTGGCTCTAAGACCAAGATGTCCACTGGAGACACTATCACTTCTATACAGAGCAAGAGACAATAAAAATTATTCTTAGAAAACATTCACTAAAATTGTCTTATATCAATTCATTTGTTGAGCATCTTCTAAGTACTCACAACTTTGGTAAACAACTAGGAAAAACAGGAGAAATGAAAAATAATAACTTTATTAAACTGAAAAATTATTACTTTTTTATAGCTCATTATCTTTTAAAATTTTATTGTTGTTACATCCATCCCCTTTTTGCTCCCCTCTGTCCCCTTCCCCACCACCCACTCCCCCACAAAGAAACTAGTACGGAAGAACCATGGACATGGACAACAAGTGGGATTGACTTTGAAAAATTATCTCTTATTAAAGATAAATATCACCGCCTGAATCAAATCTCAATACAAAATTATAAGACCAACAAGAGGTAATAAATAAAGCTAAACAACACTCACATGTTTAGCGTCACCTGAAAATACCACAAATTTCAAGTTAGTTATAACAAATAATACCAAGTTTCTAATTTTCTCAGAGCTCCACATCTATTACATGTTTATAAGTATAAAGGATAGAATGAGGTGGTTTGAGAGACTCCATGAAAGGACTGGGGGGTAGAGAGTAGAGTAATAGTATCAAACAAAAAAAATAACCTTAAAAAACTTTAACTTTAATTGCTAAAATAATGAACACAGCTCTGGGAATTGATATTTCACAACTGTGCCTGTAGGGAAGGGCTTTAAAGTGAGAACTATTGAAAGTGGAAACTTCAGAGAAGGCTTGCTTCTGAAGAAGAATCAGATAAATACACACACACACAAAAATGTGGCAACCCTTGGAATGTAGCAATGAAGAGAGAAAAAATAAGTAAAAATGGGAAATACAAATTAATAATCCTTCGGAAATTATAGAAATAAGATAAATCAACCCTTCTCCCTACCTCTACCCCTACCACCATCAATATAATCCATTAGGAAAAATGTGCTACATAATTCTGAGGAGGGTACTCTTCAAATGAAGAGACTGGACCACAAAATAATTGGTAATAAAATCTAAAAAAAAATTATGCAAAGATTCTAAAAAAGGAAAGTAAAAGAGCAGGATGACAGCTATTGGTTTCAAGGGTGGAAGCTAGGAGGTGGAAGGATTAAGCAAAAAGGATAAAGGACTCATGGACATGGACAACAATGTGGTGATTGCTAGGGGAGGAGGATATAAGATGACTAAAGGGTATTGGAAAAATACAATGAAGATTAAATAAAATGTCAAAAATATATTTTAAAAAAATCCAAGTTTTAGTTGAAAATTCTACCTAATGAATCATAAGGCAGAAAAAAAGAAAGAAATTACTTCCATAATAAACTAAATATACTTAATCAACAATTGAGAAAAAATTTTTGATGTTTAGAATCATAAATTTAAAAACTAAAAACAGCCATTCAGGGGATAGGGATTGGGAGTAACTTGGAAGAAATGCAATGAAAAATCTCCATAGCTCTAGTTGAAAATAAAAAGACAAAATTTGCCCTGGCTATTGGCTCAGTGGAATGGTGCTGGCCTGCAAACCCAAAGGTTGCTGGTTCAATTCCCAGCCAGGGCACATAACCAGGTTGCAAGCCAAGTCTCTAGCCAGGTCCGTAGCTGGATGCAGGTAAAAGACAACCACACATTGATGTTTCTCTTCCTTTCTTCATCCTTTCCTGCCCACCTATCTGGAAATAATAAATAAAATCTTCTTTAAAAAGACAAAATTATAAAATGAAGAATAAATTACCAGTTGCACAAGGGGAAATAGATTAAAATGCAATGTTTAATGAGAGATATTGAGGGAAGGTGAGGAAACAAGTGAGAGAATAAAAATTTTTTTAAAAAAGCAAGTAAAAGTGGCAGACAGAAAAGAAGGCAAAGAAGGGCTAACACACATATAAATGGAGACTCTGTGAAAGGAAAACAAAACTATGGCACAGAAATAAATATTTAAACTATAACCAAGTAAAATGTTCCAGAAATAAAAGAAACACTTGCATTTTTGTATCAAAATAACCTACCTATTTCTGAAAATATTGAAATAGAACTACTCTGATCAACTGCTAGATCTATCCTAGTTAAAAATATTATATTTTAAAGACAAAGAAAAAATTGTCAGGGCCTTCAGGAAAATGTTCAAAATATATATGAAGAAAAAAATAATTAGGATGACACAAGAGTTCTCAAGAGCAGCATACAAATTATTGTCACTGTGGGGCAGAATATTTAATTAAGAGATTCAAAGACAGAAAGTGCAAGTCAAGAATATTATACCCAACCAAGTTTTGCTTTAATTATCAAAACTATAGGAAAACAGTTGTGAACATTAATAACTCAGAAAACATACACATGAACAGTTTCTGAACAATCTACTAAAGCAGTGTTTCTCAACCTTTTCTCCCATTATTGCCTCTTTAAAGATCTTTTTAGATTTTCTTACATATACATCCCACCACCATAAAATTTTAATACCTCACATGTACTATTTATCTGTATATTGCTGTCCTTTGGAAGGTTACATGCTATTGTGATATCTAAGAATTTTTCAACCCTGAATCCAACACCCAATTTTCACTTCTTGGATATACTAGAAAACAAACATCTTTTAACCAAAACATACCTGAAATTTTTTAGAAAAGAATTCATCGAGTATAAAATATATTTGACTGTAGATTCAGAACTAAAACAATGGTGAAACATGGGATGAAAAGTAGTATGTTCTGAGACAATAGTGAATGTTAAACACATACTACACCCCCTGCCTCTAAAAGAGAAAGAAAAAGAGAGAGAGAATGAGAAAGGAAAAAGAGTAAAGTCAAATAAGATAATTTATCATTATATAGGTAGTAAGTAGATGTCAACAAATTACATCTATTTAATACTGGGAATCAGAACCAGTATTATTAACTGGGAATCAGTTAATAAAAGATTAAATAAGAATGGAAATAAAAGTATTACATATAAAAATAACCACATAGCAGATTCCAAACTGGAGCGGGGGGAAAACCGATGAAGGATGGAATTTTGGTGTATGTTTTCTAGATTAGATCGAAGGATTGTACCAATGTTAACTTTCCTGAATTTGAAAACTATATTTTGATTATGTAAGATAATATTCTTGTACTTAGGAAACACACTCTAAACTATTAAGGGGTAAAGGGGTGTTATGCATGTGACCTACTTTTAAATGGTACAGAAAAATGTATTTATATATGTACATATGAATATACATCTACATACATGTTGGTAGATAGGTACATAGATATATTAAATGTAGAAAAAGTGCTAAAAACTACTCCATATTATAAAGAATATATAGGAGTTTTTTATGTTAGTCTTTCCACTTTTCTATAAGCTTAAAATTATTTTAAATTAAAAGATTTAAGAAGATTATTTTTGTATATGATGTGACATCAAAAGCACAGGTAATAAAAAAGCCTAGATAAATTGACTTTCATCAAAATTAAGAACTTTTGGCTATGGCTTGTAGCATAGCAGATAAGGCACCAGCCTGCAAACCCAAAGGTCACTGGTTCAAATCCCCTAACCAGGGCACATAACCAGGTTGCAAACCAGGTCTCCAGTCAGGTCTGTGACTGGAGGCAGGTGAAAGGCAACCATACATTGATGTTTCTCTCTCTCTCTGCCTCTCTCCCTTCCTCTCTCTCTGGAAATAATAGAATCTTTTTTTAAATTAATTTATTATTTTTAGAGAGAGGAAGGGAGAGAGGCAGAGAGAGAGAGAGACATCAATGTATGGTTGCCTTTCACCTATCTCCAGCCATGGACCTGGCTGGAGACCTGGCTTGCCACCTAGTTATGTACCCTGGCTGGGATTCGAACCAGTGACCTTTGGGTTCACAGGCCAGCTCCTTACGCACTGTTCCACCAGCCAGGAATAAATAGAATTTTTTTAAAAATTAAGAACTTCTGTGCTTCAAGGTACACAATCAAAGAAGCTAAAAGACAACTTATAGAATGAGAGAAAATATTTGCAAATCATACATATCTGGTAATGAATTAATATCTAGAAAACATTTAAGAGCTCCTACAACTCAACAAAAACAAAATAAACAACCAATTCAAAAATGGGCAAACATGAATAGACATTTTCCAAATGGCCAATAAACACATAAAGAGATGCTGAACATTATTAGTCTCTAGGGAAATGCAAATAAAAACCACAATGAAACTTCTGGCCAAGATGGAGGAATAGGTAGACATGCTTTACCTCATTGTATAACCATAAGGATTACAACTACCTCAAAACAAATAAAAATAAAAATAACCAGAACTGCCAGAAAATTTAATTATATGGGAAAGTCAAACAAACAACAATTTAAAGAAGTAAAATCCATCAAGATTGGTAGGAGGGGTAGAGATGGGAAGTTGGGGCTGAGAGAACATGGTGTGGCAGGAGCAAGGAGGCTGCAGTGGTGACAAGACAGCAGCTGTGGCCAGCCAGCAGAATTAGTGGTCACACATTATAAAAGCCAAGAGAGACACTTGGGGAGTGATCCTAGCCCTAGGCCAGTCAGCACAGCTCACAGTTCCAGCATCAGGCAAATAAAACCTCATTGCTTCTGGCTATGAAACCATTGGGGAGTGGGGCAGCAGAAAAAACATCCCATCTCTCAGGAGAGTTCATGTAGAGGGCCACCATAGTCTTAGAACATACACATACCCACTCACTCTGGGAGCTATCACTAGGGCAACAGCTAGAGGGGCACAAAGCCCATATTAGCAGGTGAAGTGACTGGAAAAGGGGCAAGTGCTGAGTAAGTGGCATTGTTCCCTCTCTGATCAATCCACCATATACAGTGCCACAAGGCTGTGAAACCAGTTGCCTCACACTGACAACTAAGGCTCTAGCCATTATAACATAAAAGGTGTGACAGCTCTACCTAATAATACAAACACAGGAGAGGCAAACACAGGAGACTGTCAAGTTGAGGAGACAGAGAAGTATGGCCAGAAAGAGAGGGCAGATCAAGGCTTTAGATGGAGAACTAAGTGAGGAGGAGATAGCAAACCTAATAGATACAGAGTTCAAAACACTGGTGATAACAATGCTTTTAGAAATGATTGAGTATGGCAAACACATAAGGGAAAAAGTGAAGGCTACACTAAGTAAAATGAAGAAAAATCCACATAAAACCAACAGTGAAGGGAAGGAAGCCAGGGTTCAAATCAGTGTTCTTTATTGGAACATAAGGAAGAAATATCAGTCAACCAGTACAGAATGAAGAAACAAGAATTGGAAGAAGAAAAAAAAAAAAAAGAGGAGAGGCTTAGGAAATTCTGGGACAACTTTAATGTACCTATATCCAAATCATAGGGATGCCTGCAAACCCAAAGGTAACTGGTTGAATTCCCAGTCAGGGCACATAACCAGGTTACAAGCCAGGTCTCCAGCCACATCCGTAGCTGGAGGCAGGTGAAAGGCAACCATACATTGATGTTTCTCTCCCTTTCTTCCTCCCTCCCTTCCCTTCTCTCTAAAAATAATGGGTAAAAAAATGTACAAATCACAGGGATGCCAGAAGAAGAGGGGGAAGAGAAGAAATTAAAAACTTATTTGAAAAAAGAATGAAAGGAAACTTCCCTAATTTGGTGAAGGAAATAAACATACAAGTTCAGGAAGCACAGAGAGTAGCAAAGAAGTTGGATGCAAAGAGCACCACACCAAGACACATCATAATTAAAATGCTAAAGGTTAAAGATAAAGAAAGAATCTTAAAAGCAGCAAGATTAAAGAAGAGAATTACCCACAAAGGAGTTCCCATAAGACTATCAGCTTTACAGGCAAGAAAACTTTGCAGGCAAGAAGGGACTGGCAAGAAGTATTCAAAGCAATGAAAAGCAAGGACCTACAACTAAGATTACTCTATCCAGCAAAGCTCTCATTTAGAATGGAAGGGCAGATGAAGTGCTTCCTAGGCAAGGTAAAACTAAAGGAGTTAATCACCACCAAACTCTCATTATAGGAAATGTTAAATGGACATTTAAGAAAAAAATAAAACTATCAACATTAAAATGACAACATACTCACAACTATCAACAAATTAATCTAGAAAACAAAAACAAACTAAGCAAACAACTAGAAGAGGAATTGAACCATAGATATGTAAAGCATATGGAGGGTTATCAGTGGGGAGAGGGAAGGGGGAGAATGAGGGAAAAGGTTCAAAGACCAAGAAGCATAACTGGTAATTGATAAGTACAAAACAGCCAAGGGGACATTAAGAATAGTAAAGGAAATGGAGAAATCAAAAAACTTATAACTCATATGTACAACCCATGGACATGAATGAAGGGAGTGGATTGCTGGGTAGAAGGGGGCAAAGGGGAGAAATATTGGGACAACTGTAATAGCGTAATTAATAAACTATACTTAAAAAACCACAATGAGATAACGCTTTATGCCTACTAGGATGGCTATAATTTTTTTTAATCAAACATAATGTGAGAAACTAGAACACTGCATTATTGATAGAAAAAAATGATACAGCCACTATGAAAAGAGTTTTGGAGGTTCCTTAACATTTTATAGAACTACTACTACATGACCTGCAATTCCAATCCCAGGTATATATCCAAAAGAGTTGAAAGCAGGGACTTAAAGGGATATCTCTACAACAATGTTTATAGCAGTGTTACTTACAAAAGCCAAAAGTGGAAATAACCCAAAGGTCCATTAACAGGTGAATGAATATTTTAAATGTGGTATAGTCATACAATGGAACATTACATACCCATAGAAAGGAATGGACTACTGGTACATGCTACAATTTGGACAGACCTTGAAAACATAATGTTTCAGCCCTGGCTGGTGGCACTGGATAAGGTGTTGATCTGTGAACTGGTTCAATTCCCAGCCAGGGCAACATAACCAGGTTGCAAGCCAGGTCTCCAGCCAGGCCTGTAGCTGGAGGCAGGTGAAAGGCAACCATACATTGATATTTCTCTCCCTCTCTCCCTTCCCCTCTCTCTGAAAAATAATAAACAAAATCTTTTAAAAAAACATAATGTTAAGCGAAGTTAGCCAAACAAAACACAATTATTGTAAGACTAACTTTATATGTATGAGATAGCTTGAATAGGCAAACTCATAGAGACAGAAAGTGGAATAAAGTTACCAGGCAGCAGGGGTAGGGAGGTAGATGGAGGAGATAGAGGTTTGGGAAGTTAGTCTTTAATGGCTACAGAATTTATGTTGGGATGATGAAAAATTTTGGATATGGAGAGTAATGATGGTTACACAAAAGTATAAATTTATTTAATGTCACCTAATTGTACATTTATTGTACAAATGGTTAAATTAATAAATATTACATTATGTATATTTACCATAATTTTTTAAATCATTAAAAATAGGGTCCGGAAGATGGCAACAGAGGTCGGGAAGATGGCGACAGAGTAGAGAGCAGTGCTGATGGTGTTCTCGAGTACCAAAGCAGCTAGAGGACAAGATAGGGAGCATGAGATGTCTTCAGGTCCCTAGGAATTGGAACGGGCAGCATCTGGACACAGGGGAGCACAGCCCAGAGTCAGAGGAGGCCAGCAGGACAGTAGGTGAGGCATTCCTGACCAACCGGCCAGCTGGCCGACGTTGGCTCTGGGAAGTGGCGGCTCTGCCCAGGGGGACGAGTTTGACTGAGACCAGTTCCTGGCTCCCTAGCAACTGGAACTCTCAACAGTGAAGTGCGGGCGGCAAGGGCAAACACCGTAGGGAACATGGAATTGAACTCTTGCAGGGGAGGGACTGTGTGAGAGACTCACTCAGAAACAGGGAGAGGAGGCTCCGTGCAGGGCTAGAGGCGGAGGAGAAGAGTCCTGCGGGAAGCGGGAGTGGGGGAGCGGGAAGTACACCGGCAGGGGCGGCGAGAGGGCCGAAAAAGGTGCTGCTGGGCCACCAGGGAAACAGCAGCTAGAAGCCCCTGCGAGGGGGGAGGCCCAGCCCTGCACAACCACACAGGCCCCCAGGCTCCGCGGAAACACCAAAAGGCAAGCCGGCGAGCCAACTAGCCGGGAACTAGTAGCGGGGGCAACTGACCCGCCATTACCGGACACAAATGCTGCTCCGCCCGCGCCTGGGAGGGGCTCATCACAGAGGCCATGTAAAAGGACTCCTCGGAGAGCTGGTTAACTTGGAGGAGTGGTGCCCACCCTGGAAGGGTGGGACAGTGTAGGTGGACCCCGGACAGTGTTGATGAACAGGGGTGGCCTCCTCCCAGAACTGCGGGGGTGGGGCCAGTCATCACAGGGACCAGCAAAGTTGCGGGCTGCCCTGCAGGGGTGCTGGGTGCTCTTCATGGTTAGGAACCTTCGCCAGGAGTAGGAGGGGGCACCCTGTGGGCTCCAGAATACCGGCAGCCCTAAAACCCAGCCAGGCTGCTGAAGGCCCACCCTACCTGGGGGCAGACACTCAGAATCAGCCCTGACTGTGACAATCAGAGGCCGTGCCACGCACCAAGACCAGCTAGAATATAGACTATAGACTGTAAAGTCCTGACCAAGAAAAAGAGGCAGCCTCAGGAAAGGGATTGCTGCCAATCTCAAGCACCTGAGTTATACCGAGAGCAATATGAACTATTAATCCCCAACATATCCTTTGCAAAAGTTACTTCTCACATATTCTTAATCCCCCGCACCCCCGTACCTCAATCCACCTAAATACCCAAGACCCTCCCCCTACTCTCGAATTAAAGTCTACTCACTCAGTGGCTATAATGCATTCCCAGTCCTCAATCTAAGTATTCCTCCCTTCCCCAGCCTTTCTATACCCTTTCTTTACTCTTTTCTTCCTTCTTCCTCTTTTTTTTTTTTTTTTAATTTTTCTTTTCCTTTTCTTCCTGGTAAAGCCCACAGGTTCTGGCTCCACCTGAACCAATCAGAAATCATAAAGGGGGAACACACAGCTAAAACCTTTCTTTATTAATATTGATTTCTCTTTGTCTTATGACTTTCTCCCATTTTTTCTTTCTTTTTTTTCCCCTCTGCTAAAAGCCCTCAGGCCCAGGCTCCATCTGGACCAGTCAGGGATTATTAAGAGTGAACAGCCATCTAAACCCTTTCTTATTATTTGTCTTACATTATCTTATTATTATTATTATCATTTTTATTTCTTTTTTTCCTTTTGCATTTTGTTTTGTTTGGTTTGGTTTGGTTTGGTATTTTGTTTTTGGGGTTTTTTTGTTTGTTTGTTTTTGTTTTTGTTTTTATTTCTGCTAAAAGCCCACAGGCCCAGAATACAACCAGACAGCCCAAATAAAGGACACACCAAGAACAGCAAGTGTAGAAAATCTGGGAGACAGCAACATTGAACTCCACAAATCTCCTATCATAGAAGGGTGCTCAACTAAGGCAAGAAAGCAAAGCAGGTTAACTCAAGGAAAGAACAAAAATAAATAAATAAAAAGCAAGCAATAACAGACACCCAAAATGGGGAAAAAAAGAATCAGTCCATCACCAAAAGGAAAGGAAGAATCCCCAGAGAGAACACAAAATGAAACAGAGGGACCTGGAATATCAGATAAAGAATTCAAAAGAATGATGATAGAGAAGCTCAGTGACCTCAGCCACATCAAAGAAAACTGTAAACAACTCCAGGAGGACTACAAAGAACTCCAGGGAAATTACAAAGAACTCCAGGGGAATCACAAAGAACTCCAGGGAAATTACAAAGAACTCCAGGGAAGTTACAAGGAACTTACTGAGAACTACAACAGCATGAAAAAGGACATGGAAACTATCAATAAGAGCCAGCAGGAAATGAAGATTACAATTTCTGAATTGAAGAATACAGTAGAAGGAATCAACAGTAGGCTAGAGGAAGCAGAGGACCGGATCAGCGAGTTGGAGGGTAATGTAGACAAATACTCCAAGACAGTACAAGAGAATCAAAAAAGGCTGAACAAGACTGAAGAGGGGTTAAGAGAGCTGTAGGACAACATGAAACGTAACAACATCCATATCATAGGGATACCAGAAGGAGAAGAGAAACAAGGAATGGAAAACCTATTCAAAAAAGTCATGATAGAAAATTTCTCTAACATGATGAGTGAAAACATGAATCCAGTTCAGGAAGCACAGAGGGTCCTGATGAGGATCAACACAAACAGACCAACACAAAGGCACATTATTATTAAAATGGCGAATTTCAAAGACAAAGAGAGAATCCTAAAAGCATCAAGAGAGAAAAGACTAATAACATACAAAGGGGCTCCAATAAGGCTATCAAATGATTATTCAACAGAAACAATTCAAGCCAGAAGGGAATGGCAAAAAGTATTTCAAGTCATGGTAAACAAAGGCCTGCAACCAAGAATACTCTACCCAGCAAGGATCTCATTCAAGATAGGAGAAATAAGGAGCTTCCCAGACAAAAAAAAAGACTGAAAGAATACATCTCTACCAAACCAGCATTGCAAGAAATGCTAAAGGGTCTGCTATAAAAATCAGTAAACAAATGAAATGAAGAAACAGAGAAAGCCAAAGAGGAATACAGACACAAATGGAGAAAATGACAATGAATAAGTATCAATCAATAATAACCTTAAATGTAAATGGCTTAAATGCACCAATCAAAAAACATAGGGTAGCTGAATGGATAAGACAACATGACCCACATATATGCTGTCTTCAAGAGACCCACCTCAGAACCAAAGATCGACACAGATTGAGAGTGAAGGGATGGAAAACTATATATCAAGCAAATGGACATGAAAAAAAAGCTAGAGTAGCAATACTGATTTCAGATAAAATAGATTTTACAATGACGGCCATAAAAAGGGACAAAGAGAGACATTTCACAATACTTAAGGGAACAATCCATCAAGAAGAAATAACTCTGATAAACATATACCCACCCAACATAGGAGCTCCGAAATATATAAGGAAAATCTTGGAAGACTTTAAGAAAGAAAATAGACAGCAACACACTAATAGTAGGGGATTTTAATACCCCACTATCAATAATGGACAGATCTTCCAAACAAAAAATCCCCCGAGATGTTGTGGCATTGAACAACACTCTAGAGGAAATGAGCCTAACTGATGTATACAGAGTCTTTTACCCCAAAGAAGCAAAATACACATTTTTTTCAAAGGCACATGGATCATTCTCCAAGATAGACCACATGGTATGTGACAAGACAAGCCTCCACAAATACAGGAAAATTGAAATCATACAAAATATCTTCTCAGATCACAATGGCTTGAAACTAGAAACCAATCTCAAGGGAAAAACCCCAAAATTCTCTAACTCATGGAGACTGAATAACATGCATTTAAGCAATGAAGGGGTCAACAATGACATCAAAGATGAAATCAAAACGTTTCTGGAAACAAATGAAAATGAACACACAACAGACCAAAACCTATGGGATGCAGCAAAGGCAGTTCTCAGGGGGAAATTTATAGCAATACAGGCCTTCCAAAAAAGGTTACAAGAAGTTTATAAAAACAACCTAACCACAAAGCTGCAAGAACTAGAGGAGCAACAACAAACAAAGCCCAGAGCAAGTAGAAGGAAGGAAATTATCAAGATCAGAGCAGAACTAAATAACTCAGAGATTCAAAGTACAATTCGAAGAATCGACAGGACCAGGAGCTGGTTCTTTGAAAAAGTAAACAAAATTGACAAGCCCTTAACCAGACTCATCAAGAAAAAGAGAGAGAGGACCCAAATAAACAGAATCCGAACTGAAAGAGAAGAAATCACAACTGATACCTCAGAAATACAAAAGATTGTAAGAAATTACTACAAACAACTCTATGACAAAAAATAGGACAACCTGGATGAAATGGACACATTTCTGGAAAGGTATAATCTACCAAAACTGAACCCAGAAGAAACAGAAAGCCTGAATAGGCCAATAACAACTAGTGAAATTAAAGAAGTCATCCAAAATCTCCCAAAGCACAAAAGCCCTGGACCAGATGGCTACACAGGTGAATTTTACCAAACATTTAAAGAAGAACTAACTCCTATCCTCCTCAAACTATACCAAAATATTCAGGAAGAGAGGAGACTCCCAAACTCTTTCTATGAGGCCAATATTATTCTAATCCCAAAACCAGGGCAAGATCCAACTAAGAAAGAAAGCTACAGGCCAATATCTCTGATGAACGTAGATGCTAAAATTCTCAACAAAATATTGGCCAATCTGATTCAGCAGTATATTACAAAGATCATACACCATGATCAAGTGGTCTTCATCCCAGGGATGCAAGAATGGTACAACATTCGTAAATCAATAAATGTAATACACCACATCAACAAATTGAAAGATAAAAACCATATGATCATATCAATAGATGCTAAAAAAGCATTTGATAAAGTGCAGCAACTATTTATGATAAAAACCCTGAGCAAAATGGGAATAGGGGGAGCATACCTCAACATCATAAAGGCCATCTATGAGAAACCTGAAGCCAACATCATACTTAATGGACAAAAACTGAAAGCTTTCCCCCTAAGATCAGGAATAAGACAAGGCTGTCCACTTTCTCCACTTCTATTCAACATTGTCTTGGAAGTTCTAGCTATAGCCATCAGAGAAGAAAAAGGAATCAAAGGTATCCAAATTGGAAAGGAGGAAGTCAAACTGTCATTATTTGCAGATGATATGATAGTGTACATACAAAACCTGATTGGCTCCACCAAAATCTTACTCGACCTAATAAGCAAATTTGGCAAAATAGCTGGGTATAAAGTCAATATCCAGAAATCAAAAGCATTTTTGTATACCAATAATGAAACAACAGAAATAGAAGCGAAAAAACAAATCCCATTTACCATAGCAACAAGAAAAATAAAGTACCTAGGAATCAACTTAACTAAGGAGGTAAAAGACTGTACTCAGAAAACTACACAACAATGAAGAAAGGAATCAAGGAAGACACAAATAAATGGAAGCATATACCATGTTCGTGGATGGGAAGAATTAACATCATTAAAATGTCCATACTACCCAAAGCAATCTACATATTCAATGCAATCCCAATTAAAATACCAATGACAGACTTCACAGAAATAGAAAAAATACTTCAAAAATTTACATGGAGCCAAAAACGCCCACGAATAGCC
>PVIW01013332.1:0-19489 GCA_004026585.1 Noctilio leporinus
CCTAAGTGCCCATCAGTGGATGATTGGATCCAAAAACTTTGGTACATTTACACAATGGAATTCTATATAGCAGAAAGAAAGAAGGAACTTGTACCCTTTGCAACAACATGGATGGAACTGGAGAGTATTATGCTTAGTGAAATAAGCCAGTCAGTGAAGGACAAATATCATATGATCTCACCCATTACGGGACAATAATAAGCAAAGCTAACAACAAGCAAAACAGAACCAAGTATATGAATACAAGGAATAGTCATTCAGTGGTCAGGGGAAAAGGCATTGAGGGGGTGGTGGGAGTGTGGAGGCAGAGGCAAGAAAGGGGAGCAGCTTAGACAAGAACCTAGTATAAAGGAACCATGGACATGGACAACAGGGGGCATTGAATTTGGGGGGAATGGGCAGGTTGGGAGGGGCACAGAGGGGAGCAAAAATGGGATGGATGTAATACAACAACAATAAATATATAAAAAAAGAAAGAAGAATGAGGACAAGTTGAGTTAATTAAATAATAATTTGTTTTTCAAAATTTAGTCTTTACAGGTTTTGATGGAGTACCTTGTTTCAGGAAGTAGACTATGTAACCCAGTTGACAGCTGCAGTTCATAAAGGTCATGGTAATGCTCATGTTTGTGAATTAACCAAAGATAATTTAGTGGTTCACTACAATATCAGGTCCTTTGGGTGAATCTAAATAGCAGCCAATGATTGAAGGTAAATAAAAGTTATTTATCTCCTGCCCCATAATACTTTGTTACACAAAAGCAAGTCTCATACAAAATTATGCCACTGAAATATTTATTAAGAATAAGATAAAAATCATAAAGGTCCATTCTGATAAACACAGAGAAATCCTGCTCTCTGTTTCCAGCTCTGAGTAAGATGTCCAATCTATGGCCCACATTCAGTATTCATGGAAGCCCTTCCTTTCTCATAGTCAGCTTAGCAGAGTTCTGCTTAGGAGAAGACCAGGGTCTGGACCTTATTGACATAAGAGTGATGAGGACTCCCCCATATCCTTTAGGTCAACCACAAATTTCAATGCTGCTCATTAGAAATAACTAATGAAAAGTTGTCTCTAACATCAATTTTGCTGGTTGGCCAATCCTCAAGTGCATATTTGAATGAGATTTGAAACACCTGCCTGTAGAGTGTGGGTTCTTGGTGGAAGTGTTCTGCCTTGTAACTAGTCACCCTTGTGGTATGGATTTCTTATTAGGGCCATTTAGATACTACATAGCCACTCATCAGGGTTTTATTGAAAGCATATGTATTTATGTATCAGCTATCCCCGTGGCTGATCGTGAAGTATTTAAATTTCTGCATAGGCCATATGATATGTCATATGGTAGAGTAAGCACCTGAAGCAAGGGTGGCTCTTCACATCAAATAAAGCCATTAGTCTCTCAGGTCATTTTTAGAATATATAGGAAGCACTAACAGGGAGATCTAGGATGGAAGAAGAGTAAGTAGAAGCTACACTAATCATCTCCCAGGACCAATATGGAATTAAAACTAAATTGTAGATAAATCATCTGGAATAACCTATTGAACAGTAGCTGGCAAGAAGCCTTATAGCCATGGACAGACAGAAGAAACCACTTCGCCAAAATGTGATTGGTATGGAGTACAGAGGATACAGAAGAGGGCTGGCTGGTCTCCCATGGGCATCAGTTGACGTGCAGAGGGAAGTTTCAGCAGGAAGATGTTCCCTCTGAGAAGTGTAAATCTCAATCTGGGCTCCCCAACTAATAGCACCAGTGCTGGAAAAGAACCAAAAACACATCCAGCTGTGGAAAGCACAGAGGTTTCTGTTTATCATGGACAAACAGCAGGAGACACAGAGCACTTCTTAAAGGGCCAATGCATTAAATTTTTTTGCAGCAGGGGTAAAGCAGGGGCAGAGTGGACTAGATATGCTTGAGGAGAGTCTGGGGAATGTTGCTTTGAAGGGAAAACTTAGGGGGCAGCTGCCAGGATCCCTGTGCTGAGTCATTTCCCATACTACAGGAGCCATCTTGGTCAGGCAGAGCCATTGCCTCCAAGTGACATTAGCTTGAGGGGAAACAACAGCCCCACCCACAGGAATTGCTCTGTCCCACCCTGTGGTCTTAAGCCTGACTGCTGATTAAAGAGTTAACTAGGTTAACAATGGAAGGAGACAGCTACAGACTATGGATTGCTGGTAGTCTCAAACAGGCTGCCTAGGGCCAGACAAGGATACCATCTGACATCACCAGGGATAGATCCAGAAAGAGAGGACAGTGGTAAACACTATGTGCTATGAAAACAAAACTTCCACTGTGGTCTTTTTCATGATTTGCATTATTTTCTCCTCTGCATAGCTTATTAACAAAGATTTTATTCATTATTTTCATAGAGAGAAGGGCTGGGAGGGAGGAAGAAAGGGAGAGAAACATCAATGGTTGCCTTTCACCTGCCTCCAGCTATGACTGGGCTGGAGACCTGGCTTACAACCTGGTTATGTGTCCTGACTATAGAATTGAACTATCAACCTTCGGGTTCACAAATTGGCACCCATCCATTGAGCCACCAGCCAGGAACCTCCTACAGAGCTTTTTAACATTCATTTCTTGTCCTTCAAGTATGTGCCTATTAGGTCACTAGTTTTTATCTATAGCTCATTTCAAATCTCATATCCTTTCCTCTTATTTTCATTTAAAATTTTATTTTCTTTCCTGCTATAGCTTCTTTGCATTCCACACTTGTATTGTTTCTCCTCCCCCCTCCAGCTTCTCAAAAACATTTTTCGTGTCATTAGTCATCTCATATTCTTTTCCCATTTTAAATACCTTTATTCTCTCTCCATCTCTATCAATCTTGGCTCAATTGGTGTGGACATGGTAGTTGTTGTTTCTTCAATTTTAGTTCTAGATCTTTGCTATTTTTGTATTCCAAATCTCAAATTGGACCAATCCTCTCTCTTATTTCACTTTTCTTTCCTCCTGCCCTTTCTTTTTGTTGTTGTTGTTTTAAATTTCAATTTTACCCTGTCTTACCCTGGTTATCATTCCTCATTCTTTTTTTTTAATTTAATTTTATTGTTGTATTACAACCATCCCCTTTTGGCTCCCCTCTGTGCTCTTCCCCACCCACCCATTCCCCCACAAAGTCAATCCCACATGTTGTTCATGTCCATGGTTCCTACATACTAGGTTCTTGTTTAAACTGCTCCCCTCCCGCCTCCCTCCAACCCCCTTCCCCCTGCCCACTGAAGGCCTATTCACTGCATTCATATATCTGGTTCTGTTTTGCTTGTTGTTAGTTTTGTTCATTATTGTCCTGTAATGGGTGAGATCATATGGCATTTGTCCTTCGCTGACTGGATTATTTCACTAAGCATAATACTCTCCAGTTCCATCCATGTTGTTGCAAAGGGTATGAGTTCCTTCTTTCTTTCTGCTGTGTAGTATTCCATTATGTAAATGTACCAAAGTTTTTGGATCCAATCATCCACTGATGGCACTTAGGCTGTTTCCAGCACTTGGCTATTATAAATAGTGTTGCTATGAACATAGGGGTATATAGGTTCTGATGAATTGGTGTTTCAGGATTCTTTGGGTATAGTCCTAGTAGTGGAATTGCAGGATCAAAAGGCAGCTCCGTTTTTAGTTTTTTGAGGAAACTCCATACTGTTTTTCATAGTGGCTGCACCAGCCTGCATTCCTACCAACAGTGCATGAGGGTTCCCTTTGCCCCACATCCTTGCCAACACTTGTATGTTGATTTGTTGATGATTGCCATTCTGACAGGTGTGAGGTGGTATCTTACTGTGATTTTCATTTGCATCTCTTTGATGGCTAGTGATGTTGAGCATTCTTTCATATGCCTCTGGGCCCTTTGTATATCTTCCTCAGTGAGTTGTCTGTTCAGGTCCTTTGCCCATTTTTCAATTGGGCTGTCTGTCTCCCTGGTGTCGAGTTGCATAAGTTCTTTTTATATTTTAGATATCAAACCCTTTCTGAGGTATCATTGGCAATTATGTTTTCCCATACAGTTGGTTCCCTTTGAATTTTGCTGGTGTTTTCTTTAGCTGAAAGAAACTTTTCAATTTGATGTAGCCCCATTTGTTGATTTGTTCTTTGATTTCCTTTGCCTTGGAGAAGTACTAGTAAACATATTTCTGCATAGGATATCTAAAATTTTTCTGCCTATATTTTTCTCCAGGACCTTTATGGTGGCACTGCCTATGTTTAAATCCTTTATCCATCTTGAGTTCATTCTGGTGTATGGTGTAAGTTGGTGGTCTAGTTTTATTTCTTTGCATGTTGCTGTCCAGTCCTCCTAACACCACTTGTTGAAGAGACTGTTTTTACTCCATTTTATGTTCCTTCCCCCTTTGTTGAATATTAATTGACCATAAAGTCCTGGGTTAATTTCTGGGCTCTCTATTCTGTTCCATTGATCTATATGTCTATTCTTATGTCAGTACCAGATAGTTTTGATGACAGTAACCTTGTAGTATTGTTTGATGTTTGGTATTGTGATCCTCCTACATAGTTCTTCTTTCTCAAGATTGCTGTGGCTATTTGTGGACATTTTTGGCTCCATATAAATTTTTGAAATATTTTTTCTATTTCTGTGAAGTCTGTCATTGGTATTTTAATTGGGATTGCATTGAATCTATAATTGCTTTGGGAGTGTGGACATTTTAATGATGTTTATTCTTCCCATCCACGAACATGGTATATGTTTCCATTTATTTATATCTTCCTTTATTTCTTTCTTCAATGTTCTGTAGTGTTCTGAGTACAGGTCTTTTACCTCCTTAGTTAAGTTTATTCCTAGGTACTTTATTTTTCTTTTTGCTATGGTAAATGGGATTTGTTTTTTTCACTTCTATTTCTGTTGTTTCATTATTGGTATACAAAAATGCTTTTGATTTCTGGATATTGACTTTATATTCAGCTATTTTGCTAAATTTGCTTACTAGGTCAAGTAAATTTTTGGTGGAGCCTATTGTGTTTTCTATGTACACCATCATATCATCTGCAAATAATGACAGTTTGACTTCCTCCTTTCCAATTTGGATACCTTTGATTTCTTTTTCTTCTCTTATGGCTATGGCTAGAAGTTTCAAGACAATGTTGAATAGAAGTGGAGAAAGTGGACAGCCTTGTCTCGTTCCTGATTTTAGGGGGAAAGCTTTTAGTTTTTCTCTGTTAAGAATGATGTTGGCTTCAGGTTTCTCATATATGGCCTTTATGATGTTGAGATATGCTCTCTCTATTGCATATCTCATATTCATCTCATATTCATATTTTGTTGAGGGTTTTTATCATAAATTGTTGCTGTACTTTATCAAATGCCTCTTCCAGCATCTATTGATATGATCATATGGTTTTTGTCTTTCAATTTGTTGATGTGGTTTATTACATTTATTGATTTACAAATGTTGTACCATCCTTGCATCCCTGGGATGAAACCCACTTGATCATGGTATATGACATTTGTAATATACTGCTGAATCCAATTAGCCAATATTTTGTTGAGAATTTTAGCATCTATGTTCATCAGAGATATTGGCCTGTAGCTTTCTTTCTTAGTTGGATCTTGCCCTGGTTTTGGGATTAGAATAATATTGACCTCATAGAAAGAGTTAGGGTGTCTTCCCTCTTCCTGTATTTTTTGGTATAGTTTGAGAAGGATAAGAGTTAGTTCTTCTTTAAATGTTTGGTAAAATTCACCTTGTATCCATCTGGTCCAGGGCTCTAGTGCTTTGGGAAATTTTGGATTACTTCTTCAATTTCACTAGTTGTTATTGGCCTATTCAGGCTTTCTGCTTCTTCTGGGTTCAGTTTTGGTAGATTATACCTTTCCAGAAATGTGTCCATTTCATCCAGGTTGTCATATTTCTTGTCATATAGTTGTTTGTAGTAATTTCTCATAATCCTTTGTATTTCTGAAGTATCAGTTGTGATTTCTCCTCTGTCAGTTCTGATTCTGTTCATTCCTAGTATTCTTAGTATTCCTTCTTCCTCTGTCCTTTCAAAATCACTTCTCATTTCTCTAGGCATCAGTAAAACTTTTCTTTTTTTCTATTTTCCTTTTTGTTCCCAGCACACCTATATTAACCCTGGCTCATTTGTTGTTGATAGTGCTGTGGTGGATCTTTTTCTCCAAATGTGTTCCCATTTTTTCTTTCTCTAACTGCATATATTTTGAAATTTCTGTTTTAACCTATTACTATATGCTGTCCTTAATTACTCCATTCTGTTTTCTTTCCTCTCTTTTTAATATACTATGTAAATTTTATTTCTCTCTTCACCTTGTCTCTATTCCGTACTCTTATTATTGTTCCTCCCTTTACCCTCTCAAAATCATTTTTCTTTAAGTTAGTCATCTCATATTCATTTTTTATTTCTTATAATAGTTTTAATCTCTTTACATATTTATTAATATTGGCTCATTTGCTATTTATGCTGTGATTATGTGTAGGGGATGGTTTTGAGAGGGTGAGTTTCTTTCCTAAGCTGTTTGGTTTTGTTCTGGCAGCACTTGAACAAAAGTGTACAAGACATGGTGAGCAGAATGACTCAGTCAGCCAGCTGGAGGGCAAACCTTGGCAAAGAATGACCCAACAACAATCAAACCCCAATTACAGCAAGAGAGCTAATGTAAGCAGCATGAAGAGTATCACAAAAGCATCAAATATAGGAGATCGAGGAGACTGCACCACTGAATCCCACAAGTCTCCTACCACAGACGGCCAAACCAAGAAGCCAGGAAATGAAAGTGGGTCAATCTACTAAGCAGATATAAACAAGAAGAATGACCTAAAATAGGGAAACAAAGAAACAACCTTCAATCAAAATAAAAGAAGGAATCCCCAGAAAGAGTGTTAACTGAAATAGAGGCAAGCAAACTATCATATATTGAATTCAAAATAATGGTTATAAGGATGCTCAATGAAACTAGTGAAAACAACAAAGAACTCCATTGAAGCTACGAGGAACTTACTGGGAACTACACCAGCATGAAATAGGACATAGAAACTACCAATAAGAGCCAGGAGGAAATGAAGAATGCAACATCTGAAATGAAGAAATAGAATGAATTAAAAGATGGCTATATGAAGCAAAGGATCAAATCAGCAAGTGGTGGGCAAGGTAGAAAAAATTCCTAGATAGGGCAACAAAATAAAAAAAGACTTAAAAATAATGAAGCAGGTTTCAGGGAACTGAAGGACAAAATGAAATGTAATAATATATATCACAGAGATACCAGAAGAAAAAGAGCAAGGAATAAGAAATCTGTTTGAAAAAGTAATGACAGAAAACTTGCCTAACTTGATGAGAGTAAAAGTCATACAAGTCCAGAAAGCACAGGAGGTCCCAATCAAGATGAAACTAAAGAGGCCCACTTCAAGACACATTATAGTTAAAATGGCCAAATTTAAAGACAATGAAAGAATCTTAAAGGAAACAAGGGAGAAACAGCTAATAACATACAAGGGAGTTCTGATAAGTTTATCAGCTGATTACTCAACAGAAACACTTCAAGCCAGAAGGGAATAGCAAGAAATATTCAAGTAATGAAAGCAAAGGCCTGGGACCAAGAGTACTCTACACAGCAAGGCTCTCATTTAAAATGGAAGGTAAAATAAGTTTTGCAGACCAAAAAAAAAAAAAAAAAGGCTAAAAGAATACATCTCTAACAGACCAGCATTGCAAGAGATGCTAAGGTGATGGCTTTATGAAGATGAAGAAAAGAGAGAGAGAAAGAAAGAGGAACACAGGTAAAAAGGGGGAAAATGACAATGAATAAGTACTGTATTTTTCACACTATAAGATGCACCTTACCTTAAAACACACCTAGGTTTAGGGAAGGAAAACAAAGGGAAAAAAATATTCTGAACCAAATGGTGTACTAAAATATTTAATAAATATAACAGAATATGCCCTGGCTGGTGGCAGAGTGGATAAGGTGCTGGCCTGTGAACCCAAAGGGCACTGATTAGATTCCCCAGCCAGGACACATAACCAGGTTGCAAGCCAGATCTCCAGCCAGGTCCATAGCTGGAGGCAGGTGAAAGACAACCATACATTGATGTGTCTCTCCCTCTCTGACTCTCTCCCTTCCCCTCTCTCTAGAGATGGTAAATAAAATCTTTAAAAAGTTGTTTTTCTAGAACCTAGTATAAAGGAACCATGGACATGGACAACAGGTGGGATTGACTTTGGAGAGGAATGGGTGGGTGGGGAGGTGGACTGAGGGGAGCAAAAAGGTGATGGATGTAATATAACAACAATAAAACTAATTTTTTTTTAAAATTAATAAACAAAAAAACCCAAACAAATGGAACTGATGAACATACTTCTAAGCTCAATCCTGTGGGCTACTCTTTGCAGGGCTGCCTCACAACATGGTGGCCAGCTTCTCCAGAAGGAATGATCTAAGTGAGACTCAGCCTTCCTATTACATAATCTGAGACATGACCCCTGGTTCTCTCTATCATTTTCTGTTAGAGTTAGCCCATAAATTCAGCCCACACTCAAGTTCAAGCCCATAAGTTCTCCACCAGAGAACACATTTCTAGGTAGGGAGATCATCAGTACAATCACAGAGGCTGCCCAGCAGAGCAGGTGATACATTGCCCTTTAGTCTGGGATTTACAATATGATCATCAGATAACTATTATTTAAAACAATTATTACTCAAATTATTTACTTACAGTTACACTTACATTTACTTACAACTGATTTATATGATATAAAAGAGTGGCATAGGATATTGTAGGAATATATGCAACAGGAGCCTAAATAAGTTTGGAGAGTAAACAGGAAAGTTTCTTTGAAGAAGTGATACTTGAATGAAATTGGGGGTAAGAGTTAAGGAAAGGGGGTATCAGAAAAGAAGAGGAAGGGGTATATCCTGCGCAAAGGCTCCACAGTGGGGAAAAAACTAGCTTTTTAAGAAACAAAGGGAAGGTCAGTGTTTCTACAAAACTACATTTGGCTCTGGGTGGCATAGAAGTGTTTTTTTGTTTGTTTGTTTGTTTTTTTCTTTTGGAAAGCTACATGACTAAGCAGTCCAGGACATAAGTAATAACAGTACCTATGTTCAAGGAGCTGGGCTTCTTCTGTCCTATTCCTCACTGTTGAAGGTGTGGCCCTTGTTCTCAGGACCTATGGTGGCCAACTTCAGATTAGTGTCCTCAGCAGCAAGACGGGGAAAGGCTGTGAGAGCAGGAAAAAAGATACACCTCTCCTTTTAAGAATATGACCTAGCAGTTACACACTGTGCACAATTTGTTACATAGCCACACACAGCTGTTAGAGAGGCTGGAAATACGGTCTTTATTCTGGCTAGTCATGTGTCTGAGTTAAATAAGGAGATTTTGTTCTTGTAAGAGCATAATAATAATTTCTGCTACTGTCTGTTCCTTGGACCACTCAAAGATCTATTTTCCTTGGAATTTATTCACTCCCCTTTCCAAGTGATAAAATCCCAGAGCTTCATCTGAAGACTACGGACAGTTTGAATTTGAGTACCTCAGTGAGGCTACGTTCTCTTCAGCAGGTACAGATGTGGAATTCCATTTTTGGTGACCCAAGAACCAAAATACAACTTGTCTGTCCTAAACATCCATGATACAATAGAGAAGAAGCAGAAGCACCTTAGGGAGTGAATTGTGTCTCCCCAAAATTCCTATGTTGAAGCCCTAACCTGCAGTACCTCAAAATGTTACCTTATTTTAAAATAAGGTCATTGCAGATATAATTAATATAATAAGTCAAGATGTAGTCACACTGGAATAGGGTGGACCTTAATTCAATATGAGTGGTGCCCTTATGAAAAAGGGAAATTTGGATACACACACAGAACACCTGAAAACAATGAAAGCAGAGACAGATTAATGAATCTACAAGCCAAGGAAGCCAACTATTATCAGCAAAACCACCACATATGAGGAGAGGGGCCTGGAATGGGTCCTTCCCTCAGAGTATCAGAAGAAACAAATCCTGCTGCCATCTTGATCTCAGACTCCTCACCTTCGAAACTGACACAACAAATCTCTAATGTTGGATTATGTTTTTAGGCAACCCTAGCAAACTAATACACAGAGTAACTATAATAACACCAACCCTCCTTCCAAATTTGAAAAGGGAAAGACGGGAAAGTTACAGTAGTTATTCATTCATTAAAAAATTTTAAAACAACCTGCACTGCCCAAGGAGTATGTGTGTGTGTGTTGTTCATTCATCTGGCAGCCCATCTGATCCCTAGGAGGAGCCCCCTGTGTAGTGTCTTCTGGGGTCTTAGGCTTTGCCTTCTGCATTTTATCCTTTCTCCTCTATGGCAATATCTAAGATGGTTATTGTCTGCTGTGTTCTTCTTGGCAGCTGTTCAGCTTTCACAGTTGCTTCCAGCCACTGTCAGGGGCACAAGAGTGGTTCTAGGGATTGAGTTGGCAGAGGTTTGGGCAAGCCAAACATCTGACTTCTTTGGCAATATGATTTCCTCAAAGACTGCCATTTCCTGGTCTATCTCCTCAAGTCAGCGCCATGTGCAAGAAACCTCAGCCAAGTATCAAGAGTATCTCAGCATCAAGCTTTTGGATTTTTTCCTTATTAACCCTGTGTTTTAGCCATTTCTCCTCTCAACTTAATCACAGCAATGTGAAACCCTCTGGAAGAATGGGCTTGATAGAGAGGGCATACTCCCTCCATCTAGCATTCAACACTAGACTGGCATTTGTTCTCTTCTCTCCCCTCTTCTTCCTGCTCCTGCTCTCCTCTCCTCCTCTCCTTTCCCCTTCCCTCTTCTCCCCTCTCTTCTCTTCTCCTCTTATCTTCTTTTTCCTCCCCTTCCTCTTTCTTTCCCTCTCATTTTCTTGCACAAAACAGAAAGGAAGAAAGAAGGAAAGGAGAGAGCGATGGAGGGAAGAAGAAAGAAAGAAATTTTAACTAAATGCTCCTGAAAAATACTCTGGGTCACAATACTATTTCTTCCTAAGCCTATGGCTTCATTTGGGAGCAATGAAATAGCTGGCTTTTTAACTTGGTCTCTCAATCAATCAGCCCAGGTTTTAGGCTGCAGACTTTGATCCCTGCCCTTTGCAGAACAAAATATCCTTCTATTACTGCTTGCCATCTGACTACCTACCTCTAGCTTGAATTCATCTCTCTCTTTTAGACCTCTGCTAAAAGCAGCAAGAAGCGCCAATTCCCATCAGAGTTCTCAATTTCACCATTTTCCCTAGAGCTAAAACTGGATTGGTACGTGATCTGACTCCCAGTTTATTGCAGAAATGGTTTTTTCAAGCATTTGCCATGCCATATAAAGGATCACTGGCTCTCCAGGGGCTTGCAATTCTGAGTCCTTAAAACTAGTTTCTACCACAAAGTCTATGCCACATAATTTAGACACTTTTAGTACTAAATTCTACTTTGTTTTTATATGCTGTACGTATAGCTGTATGTGAGGGAGATACAGAGTAAAAGGAATATAGATTAAATAGGCATTTATTTTCATTGTAACTGTCCATAGGCAAGTGACCCAGAAATTAGTGTATGACTATTTCATTTGGTCATTAATGGTTGTCTTGTCATCTTTTAGTTCTATGATCCATGAAGGCTCATTTCCACATCCATGTCTCAAGCAGCAGGATAAAGAAGAGATATATTTCCCCCTTTCAAGAATTTTATTTAGAACATGTATCTACCACTTTTGCAGACACCCTTTTGCCTAGCACTTAGTCACACTGCCAAACCTAGTTGCTGGGAAGGGAAATAGTCTTTACTTTATGAAGTCATGAGCCCAGTTGACAATTAAGGGATCTGTTACTAAGAGAAAGAAGATTTCTCTTGTCTCCAAACAGAATTGGTGATTTAAGAGACATAGAAAGGCTCATTTGCTTCCAACTGGTCTTCCCTTCAGCCCCCTTTGATGCCTTTGTTTTCATCACTTAGGTTAGAAGTAAGATGAATCTCCAAGAAGTATCACCTATCACACTTTTTACCTGAATGATTTTCAACAACAGGAAATAGTTAGTAGTTCTCTCTTTTAAAATCTCTAACCAAAACCATTTTCCAATTCATTTCTCACTTCCAATTCTTTACAACCACAACTCTCCATCTTTTGAACTGTCTCTTATTTCAATTGATTTGCCACTCTCCTCCTATAATTTTGCATCTGCTGGTCCCAGTTTTGAGCTGCCCAAAACTCTGTCTGATAACCAAATGCAGCCCCACACTACTCACTAGTTCTGTAAACCATATCCAAGTTGTGCAGTTTGTAAAATATGATTAGATGTATGCACCTTCTTCCATAAATCTAAGATATTGTGAATGTAGCCCTGTGTGGCTATTGAATGCTGCATGTTTTGTGAGTGTGTGTGTGTGTGTGTGTGTGTGTGTATGTGTATGTGAAGTACAAATACAGCAACTTTTGCATTGCAAAGATACTTTATTCCAGCAACTTTAAATGCACAGAGGGAACTTGCTATTTAGGTCCCACCAGGAAGCCCTAATCACTCCTGATCTACCTTGAAGCACCTGGGGTTCCCTGCTTTTGGGGGTTTGTACTCATGCCTCCACATAATTGGAAGAACTGATTAACCAACTTCTCCACCAGCTAATCCAATCTTCATATTTGTTGGGAAGTTCTGTATATCACTTGTGCTAGGACAAGCGACTCTTCATGTCTTCATCTGAGAACACTTTTGATGATTTTTGTATCAGACAGTGGTCTGATAAAAAGTTAAGAGAAGTCTTCAATGGGAGTAGACAGGGAATTGATCCTGGGTGTTGGAATGATGCTGGAGAGATTGGAAATAAAAAAGGGCATGGGCTGGTGAGAAACAACCATGGTTTCCTCTAGCTCACCTGGACTCAAGCCCCTTACTCTAATCCTCAAAATAGAAGCAAAAGAAGGCAGGGAGAGGGCCTCTGTACCAACCAAACAACATCACCTTAGAATATGCTGAACTGGGTGCTACAGCATGTGCCCCACAGACCCCAGAGAAGGCATAGGAGAAAAGCTCTCAAACACCCACATAATTTTAAATGTACAAAAAGTAAGCACATAAAGGAAAGCTAAATGATTAGTGATGGTTCAGCCAAGGATGAAGGTTAAAGAGAAAAGACTGTTAGTTTTCCAGAGTCAAAGAGAGGAGCCCATGCAACCATCTGAGCCTGCACTCTGGTAGAAACAGAGAATGTCAGTCCAGCCACAAAGCCTTTCCACTCTGAAGGACAATTTCCCAACATGAGTGCTTCTGTTTGTTTATTTAAAAAAAAAAAAACAAAACATTTTGGACTAGATTGGAAATTATTTTGTTTGGGAGCTTTTTAAAGATACACAGAAACACAAAGATGAAAGGACAAGGAGAGAAAAAGAAAAAGAGGAGGGGAAGGGGAAAGAATAGGAATTGAATGCTGGTAAATAAGGCATGATTGTAAATTAAAAAAAAAAAAAAAATGTATGAGCCCTGACTGGTGTGGCTCAGGTGGTTGGACATTATCCAACAAATGGAAAGGTTGCTGGTTGGATTTTGGCCAGGACACATGCCTGGATTGTAGGTTTGGTCTCTCATCAGGTGTGTTCAGAAGACAGCTAATTGATGTTTCTCTCTCACACCAATGTTTCTCTCCCTCTCATTCTCCTTCCCTTCCCCTCTTTCTAAAATAAAAAATTAAAATTAAATTTAGGGGGAATGTAATACAACAACAATAAAATTTTTTAAAAAAGAGAAGAAAAAAATTGAAATGAATTATCCACGGTAAAAAAAATTTTTTTAATGTTACAAGTTGACTAAACAAGGAATCTGGAGAGGAGGAAGAAGCCAAGATTTCCTGACTTCCCCTCAACCCACACTATGGCAGAGCTCTTGTAATCGCAACCCACATGGAAGAGGGTAGCAGACATTATGAACCTCCTTATAAAAAAAGACCTGGTGAGGAAACTACTGACCAGTGACTTCCCCAAGGGCACACAGTTTACCAGTGTACTGAGTAACCTGACTAAGCCCAGTTTTTCTTGTGCTATCAGCCCTGATTTAGGCCATTCTGAGCAATGGGGCCTGGGGCCTGGAACTGCCCCAATGACCAAGCTATCCTCAGGATAGCTTTACACCAGCCACAGGCTCCTCCATGTTCCTAAGGTGCCTTTCATTTATACCATTCTTACCTCTCAGAGTCCTATGTTCTGCTAATTTGAAAAGTGTACTTCCATTTGTGTGTTAATATTTATTATTATTATGGAGAAGTAAAATGTATACCTGTTCACAGTAAAAATTCAAATGCTACAGAAAACTTTAAAAGATAAAAGAAGTTTTCCTTCTTTCTCCTGATAACCCTTTCCATAGAGGAAAACCACTATTAACAAGTTTGTTTGGATTTTTTCCCAAGCAAAAGATCTTTTATTGCTTGAAATAGCCATCACAGATGAATGGGATCCCTGTGCTTATTGCCCCACCTTCCCCCTGCTCTAACTGGTGCCAGGGATATAGTCTTTGAGCTGCCCTCTGCCTCACTCCACAAAGACCACCCCCCTTTCCTCAGACAAAGTATATAGGGTTAAATTTGGTTCCGGTTACTTTATTTGTTTTGTTTGGTTTTGCATGATTCTCTCAATTTTATTCTTTTTTTCAAAATTGTTTTTTCTTAAAGTATATTTTATTGATTAGATGTTAGCTGTCCCAATTTCCTTTCCTTTGCTCCCCTCTTCCTAGGACCTCTCCTTCCCTCTAGTAATCCCACATCCCCTTAGTTCATATCCATGGGTCATTCATATAAGTTCCTTGGCTATATTATTCCTTTCCTATATTATTCTTAACTTCCCTCTTGACTCTTTTGTACCCACCAATTATGTTTCCTAATCCCTGCACCATTTCTCCATTTCTCCCTCTTCCCCCTTCCAGCTGATAAGCCTCCAAATGACACCCCCATACCTATGATTCTGATCCTCTTCTGGTTGTTTGCTTAGTTTGTTTTGGGTGTTGGTTTTTATTTTTTTAGGTTCTGTTATTGGTAGTTGGGAGTTTGTTGTCATTTGAATGTAATACGTAGCTTCAGTCTTCTTTTTCTTAAGCCCCTTTAACATTTCACATAAAAAAAAAAAATGGCTTGGGAATGATGAACTCCATTAGCTTTATCTTGTTTGGGGAGCACTTTTTCTGCCCCTCCATTCTAAATGATAGCTTTGCTGCATAGAGTAATCTTGGTTGTAGATCCTTGCTTTTCATCACCCTGAATACTTCTTTTTGTGTGTGTGTGTGTGTGTGTTTTCAATGTAGTTTTTATCTCCATGTTATAATTCTGTCAGTATTTTGACATCTTAGATAATTAACCAGAGAATGAATATAGTGATTACTAGGATTACAAGTCCTTTATGCAGTATGGAAAACATAATTAACTTTGCTATTTAAGGATATTTATCTCTACTGCTCTAAAAGATTAAATAACCATTGGTAATACTTCAAACATGTCTTTAATATAATTCTAAAATTTAACCACTGGAATTAAATTTACCTTCATTTATCCATAGATGTTAACTTTTTCAGTGAGCAATAGTAAACTAATGATTTACTGCTTATGAACATCTCTAAAATACTTTGCATGTTTATATTGGCATGAAAGCAAAACTCAGGAGGGAAACAAAACTAAACTATGTTTTGTGTAAAATGAAGGTGTTTTCCTCTCCTTTCAATAATAATTAAAAGATAATTCTGTTTCTGATCAATGAAGGAAAAAGCCAAACCTCACATTTTTTGCTATAATGAATCATTCTTAACTTGAGTTAATTCATAAATATCAGTTTTTGTGTTGATTTAAATTAATAAATCACCTCTGAGAGAGTGGAAGATATTCAAGACTCTTTTTTTTTTTCCTGGAACTTAGTTAACTATTATTTTATTGGCATCTATTATTCAAATAGACCTAACTGAAACTGACAAGTAAGTATATTTAAGGCTTTCTTTTTCTTTCCCTTTCTTTCTTTTTTTTTTTGTACATTTTTAAAAATTTTATTGTTGTTGTATTACATCCATCCCCTTTTTGCTCCCCTCTGTCCCCCTCTGCACCCACCCATTCCCCCCAAAGTCAATCCCACCTGTTGTACATGTCCATGGTTCCTATATACTAGGTTCTTGTCTAAACTGCTCCCCTTCCTTTCCTCTGACTCCCCCATCCCCCAAACCACCTTCCCCCTGACCACTGAAGGCCTATTCACTGTATTCGTAGATTTGGTTCCGTTTTGCTTGTTGTTGGTTTTGTTCATCATTGTCCTGTAATAGGTGAGATCATATGGTATTTGTCCTTCACTGACTGGCTTATTTCACTCAGCATAATGGTCTCCAGTTCCATCCATGTTGTTGTAAAGGGTCGGAGTTTCTTCCTTCTTTCTGCTATAGTATTCCATTGTGTAAATGTACCAAACTTTTTGGATCCAATCATCCACTGATGGGGACTTAAGTTGTTTCCAGCACTTGGCTATTGTAAATAGTGCTGCTATGAACATAGGTGTACATAGGTTCTTATGAATTGGTGTTTCAGGATTCTTTGGGTATAGTCCAAGTGGTGGAATCGCTGGATCAAAAGGCAATTCCATTTTTAGTTTTTTAAGGAAACCCCATACTGTTTTCCACAGTGCCTGCACCAGCCTACATTCCCACCAACAGTGGATGAGGGTTCCCTTTGCCCCATATCCTCACCAACACTTGTTGTTTGTTGATTTGTTGATGATTGCCATTCTGACAGGTGTGAGGTGGTTTCTTATTGTGGTTTTCATTTGCATCTCTCTGATGACTAGTGATGTTGAGCATTCTTTCATATGCCTCTGGGCCCTTTGTATATCTTCCTCAGTGAGTTGTCTGTTCAGGTTTCTTTGCCCATTTTTTAATTGGGCTGTCTGTCTTCCTGGTGTTGAGTCACATTAGTTCTTTATATATTTTGAAGATCAAACCCTTGTCTGAGGTATCATTGGCAATTATGTTTTCCCATACAGTTGGTTCCCTTTGAATTTTGCTAATATTTTCTTTAGCTGAACAGAAACTTTTCAATTTGATATAGTCCTATTTGTTGATTTGTTCTTTGATTTCCTTTGCCCTTGGTGAAGTATCAGTAAACATATTTCTGCATAGGATACCCAAAAGTTTACTGCCTATATTTTTCTCCAGGACCTTTATGGTGGCACTGCTTATGTTTAAATCCTTTATTCATCCGGAGTTTATTCTGGTGTATGGTGTAAGTTGGTGGTCTAGTTTTATCTTTTTGCATGTTGCTGTCCAGTTCTCCCAACACCATTTGTTGAAGAGACTGTTTTTCCTCCATTTGATGTTCCTTCCCCCTTTGTCAAATATTAGTTGACATAGAGTCCTGGGTTAATTTCTGGGCTCTCTATTCTGTTCCATTGATCTACATGTCTATTCTTATGTCAGTACCAGGCTGTTTTGATGACAGTTACCTTGTAGTATTGTTTCAAGTCCAGTATTGTGATTCCTCCAACCTTGTTCTTCTTTCTCAAGATTGCTGTGGCTATTTGTGGGCATTTTTGGCTTTATATAAACTTTTGAAGTATTTTTTCTTTTATTTCTGTGAAGTCTATCATTGGTATTTTAATTGGGATTGCATTGAATCTGTAGATTGCATTGGGTAGTATGGACATTTTAATGATGTTCATTCTTCCCATCCATCAACATGGTATATGTCTCCATTTATTTGTATCTTCCTTGATTTCTTTCTTCATTGTTCTGTAGTTTTCTGAGTACAGGTCTTTTACATCCTTAGTTAAGTTTATTCCTAGGTACTTTATTTTTCTTGTTGCTATGGTAAATGGGATTTGTTTTTTCTCTTCTATTTCTGTTGTTTCATTATTGGTATACAAAAATGCCTTTGATTTCTGGATATTGACTTTATACCTATCTATATTGCTAAATTTGCTTATTAGGTTGAGTAAGTTTTTGGTGGAGCCTATCAAGTTTTGTATGTACACTATCATGTCATTTGCAAATAATGACAGTTTGACATCCTCCTTTCTATTTTGGATACCTTTGATTCCTTTTTCTTCTCTGATGACTATAGCTAGAACTTCCAAGACAATGTTGAATAGTAGTGGAGAAAGTGGACAGCCTTGTCTCGTTCCTGATCTTAGGGGGAAAGCTTTCAGTTTTTGTTCGTTAAATATGCTGTTGGCTTCAGGTTTGTTATAGATGGCCTTTATGATGTTGAGGTATGCTCCCTCTATTCCAATTTTGCTGAGGGTTTTTATCATAAATGGTTAGTGTACTTTATCAAATGCTTTTTCAGCATCTACTGACATGATCATATGGCTTTTATCTTTCAATTTGTTGATGTGGAGTATTAAATTTATTGAGTTATGAATGTTGTACCATCCTTGCATCCCTGGGATGAAACCCACTTGATCAGGGTGTATGATCTTTGTAATGTACAGCTGAATCCGGTTGGGCAATATTTTGTTGAGAATCTTAGCATCTATGTTCATAAAAGATATTGGCCTGTGGCTTTCCTTTTTAGTTGTGTCTTGCCCTGGTTTTGGGATTAGAATAATATTGGCCTCATAGAAAGAGTTTGGCTTGTCAATTTTGTTTATTTTTCAAAGAACCAGCTCCTGGACCTGTTGATTCTTCAAATTGTAGTTTGAATCTCTGAGTTATTTAGTTCTGCTCTTATCTTGATGATTTCCTTCCTTCTACTTGCTCTGGGCTTTGTTTGTTGTTGCTCCTTTAGTTCTTGCAGCTTTATGGTTAAGTTGTTTTTATAAACTTCTTGTGACCTTTTTAGGAAGGCCTGTATTGCTATTAATTTCCCTCTGAGCACTGTCTTTGCTGTGTCCCATAGGTTTTGGGCTGTTGTGTGTTCATTGTCATTTGTTTCCAGGAACTTTTTGATTTCATCTTTGATCTCATTGTTAACCCATTCATGCTTAAAAGCATGTTATTCAGTCTCCATGAGTTAGAGAATTTTGGTTTTTTTCCCTTGAGATTGGTTTCTAGCTTCAAGCCATTGTGATCTGAGAAGATACTTTGTATGATTTCAATCTTCCTGTATTTGTGGAGGCTTGTGGATATACCATGTGGTCTGCCTTAGAGAATGATCCATGTGCATTTGAAAAGAATGTGTATTTTGTTTCTTTGGGGTAAAAGACTCTGTATACATCAGTTAGGCCCATTTCCTCTAGAGTGTTGTTCAATGCCACAACATTTTTGGGGATTTTTTGTTTGGAAGATCTGTCCATTGTTGATAGTGAAGTATTAAAATCCCCTACTATTAGTGTGTTGCTGTCTATATCCTTCTTGAAATCCTCCAAGATTTTCCTTTTATATTTCGGAGCTTCTACGTTGAGTGCGTATATGTTTACCAGTGTTATTTCTTCTTGATGGATTGTTCCCTTAAGTATTGTGAAATGTCCTTCTTTATCTCCTTTAATGGCCTTCACTATATAATCTATTTCGTCTTGAATAAGTATTGCTACTTGAGCTTTATTTTTGTGTCCATTTGCTTGATAG